>JAPYYS010000090.1:0-171324 GCA_030522525.1 Campopleginae sp. 14b
TATATTATAATATATTTATAATATAAATATATTTATATTATAAATATATTATAATATAAATATATAATTATAATATAATATAAATATATTTTATTAATTATTTTGATAATTAATGCGGTGGGTCGAATTTTTTCAGTGAAATCATTTTTCCTATGGCAAAGACGACTGTTCCATTATCGTTGCCAAATTTCGCGCTCTCCTCTACAAAATAAACAATTTTCATTGCATTCCGAAGTTTTAAGATTTTTTCTGAAACGGAGGGTCCTACTTTTCATCATATACGATAGTTAGTGCATTAACTGGTTCTGGAAAACCAAATATTAATAATATTGGTGATATATTTTTGAAGAATGTTCCAATAAATTTGTATAAACTTATTCAACGACATTGTTTCGCGAGGGAGGAAGGAAGGACTGAGATAGAAAGAGAAAGACTCTCTTAACTCGATCCTCCGCGTGGACCCAACGAGACACACTGCCGGGTAAAGACGAGAGCATTGTGTGCGTAAGAGAGAAAGAGAGTGCGTATGTATTGGCCTGGGCACTTTGGCTTGTTGCTGCGGAGCCCCGGCCACACACCGCAGATCAAGAGACTTTGCTTGAGTGAGAAAGAGAAGGGGGGAAAAAAGAACGCAGAGAACTAGGGAGAGCGAGAAGAAAAAGAGAAACGAGAAACGGAAAATACAGGGGAAACAGGAGAGAGCGAGAGAGAGAGAGAGAAAGAGAGAAGAGCAAAGGAAGCAGATAGACATAGACAGGGGAAGGTAAAAAGCAGAGAGAGAGAGAGAGAGAGAGAGAAGGAACGAACGAAAAGAGAAGGGAGAACGAGTCTGCGCCATGACTTGAGATCGAAATGCCTAAGGTGTGTGTTTGTGTTGATGTGTGCGTTTATGTATACGCTTGCAAGAGAGCGCCCCCGAGAGAAAGATTAAACGCGCCCAGGTAACTCGTGTGAAATTCCAGCCAACGATGAGAGCAAACATCGCGATTCTTCTCTTCACTATTCTCGCTTAATCTTTCAACGTCATGAATGCCGTAAAAATCGTACAGTTTCTCAACCAAATTCAAGATAATTCGGAGCACAACGACGCGAGCA
This sequence comes from Campopleginae sp. 14b, assembly GCA_030522525.1. Taxonomy (NCBI): domain Eukaryota; kingdom Metazoa; phylum Arthropoda; class Insecta; order Hymenoptera; family Ichneumonidae; species Campopleginae sp. 14b. Next base: position 1,096 of record JAPYYS010000090.1, read on the forward strand.
TTACAATAATATTCTAAATAGTTTAGAACTATCGGGTTCTTTTGCAAATTCAATTAACTCGGGAAGATCTTCACGCTACCGCGATACGTCACAATCGACCAGTTTTATTCAATTTTTATCATCGAAAAATAAACGCGCACAGTACAGCCGCACAATTCCTTTGGAATCAGCTGCGTAAATTTGATCGACACCGCGAGACAGATCACGAGAATTATATTATGTGTCACAGTTTTATTTATTTTTTTTCGGTTTCGTTTCGGCTTAATAAATATCGATTATGATGCTTTGAGAAGGAAAAATAAAATTTTGGTTCGCTCGTGAAACGCCAATTCTCGTCGACACAATGTTTACTTTGGCCTGTTTACCTCCGGGCCTGCGCGTTCTCACCACTTTTTTTCTCTTTATTTTTCGCTCCTCGAACACGTGCGTAAGGTTAGGTTATCGCGTATGCGCGCAACTCCGACTCCTTGTTAAATCCAAAGTTTCTCCTAACTTACGGATTATTCACTGAGTATTTATTCATTTCGGATTTAAAACGCGATCGAGTCGAAAACTCACGGTTACGAAGCACAACAATAGTGACAAATGCGGAAAAACGTGCGAGCAGCCCCGTTCGTATGCCCAACCTCGCGAGCGGCTGCCGCGACACTGAAGCCGCGGACACCTGTCGACTGTGCCGCTCACCGCGCCACCACGCGGCCGATCCCCTTCCCTTCCATCTTTCCAACGACACGAAACAAAAACCCACGCGGTGTTATGCAGCTTCGGTGAGCTTCCTGTGCATACTTTTACCCTCTTACACATTATGAACTATTCACGTTCTAACGTAACGCTCGATACGTCACTATTTTTCCTTTCGCTGACATTTTCTTTTCTCATTTCCTGCTGTCGCGATCGATCGTTTCGTAATTGTAATGATAAAATTGCGGGATCCATTTCTATACGACCAACTCGAATATTTCATGAATAAAAGTCACATCCCATTTGACTGGAAACATGTCATGTCGAGTTATCGAACTTTATAAAAGAAATATAACTTTGGAAATCGTCCAATTGGTGCGAGCGACTTTATGGAAATGACCTGTCGCCCTCGTTTCTATTTAAAAATTTATGTACAAAATACTTACGGAAGTTCGACGATGTAAATGATCCTGTACATAGAAAAACTTTTTCGCCGACAAATGTCTACGATTCTATTGAATAGCTAACCTCGAAGGGCACACGTATTGGTTTTCTTTTTTTTTCGACAACACGCTCGAAGCGCGGGCAGCAAGTTCGCGAATATGACAACAAACAAATCCCCTTCAGCGACATCTGACTTGGATCGAAAAACAACTGACACTACTTCTCTGCCGGGAGAGTGCTCGGTCGATACTTTTTTTCTCGAGATGTCCAGGGTTTTTTAATCTCTGCCATTGCTGTGACTTGGGGTTGTGAATTTGGACGTGAAGTTAACCTAAAAAAGTTTCGATCGACATTTCTGTCAACACGATACGTCCATCATCACATCGAAGTCTCTCCATATAGTCTCGTGAAAAAGGTATTGTGTGCATTTCAGCCGAATGGTATTTTTCAGAGTAGCATGGGTTAGGAAATTCGATGTGAAAATCGTACGGTTGTGATCGATGCTCGTAAACGCGACCGACGATATAATTCCGAACCGATACAAAATCACGAGCCAGGGTTTTGTCCTGTCGGTGGTTACGAACGGAACGAAAATAAATTGAAAGCTCAGATACCGCAGTATAAATCCTGGCGTTGTAATTGCCACGTTGAGATTCGGTCTGAAAAATGAGAATGACGGCCCTTGTCTCAAAACAAACCGAGAGGCTTTTGTGCTCGATGAGTGGCTTGTCGCGTATCGCATAAAAGAGTGCGTGGCGGCAAGAGCGTAAGGAGGGAAAGAGGAATATTGGGATACCGAGCTAGGGCTTAGAGCCGGTAATTGCATAATGAAATAATAATTAGTCGTTCCATCGCAAATGTTTTTGGTATGGGTCCGCATACGCACGTATGCTCGATGGTGAAAATTCAGGCCGAGTTAATATTCTCAGCCCGTACATCCGCAGCATTATTCTAAATGCATGAAACTATTTATTCATTAATTAGAAGTTAATCCATTCGAATAAGACAACGCTCAGTAAAATTTCTACAGTGAAATAATGCTATCGGCAGAATCCGCGTGAATTTGTCGGGACGAAAGCACAACGGGAAATTATCGACTAAATTTCTACGACCGCGTCCAAGTTTATTTTGATGAGATAAAAAAATGGGATTTGTAGGTTATTAGGAAGAATACGTTCCAGGTCCAAATTATACATTTTTCTTGTGCAGTGAATATAAGGTTGAAAAATTCGGTATCTCTTTGATAATATGAATAAAAATTAGTTTTTAATTGAATGAAATTTCATGACGCAAACGAGAGAACAAGAGAACGATATAGAAATATATATAGGGAACAGCTGAGGGAACGAAAGCGTTGGAAAGTGCGATCAGGTGGATTAACACTTTTTCTTCTCACCATTACGCCGACGAAAACTTTGCATCGCTGTTCAATGTGACCTTGAGGATATTTTTCACTGAAACTTTCGATTACTTTGTCTCTATGAGAGCTTACGATTGAATCATTCTCGACGATCGAAAAATGTAATTTGTAGGTTATTAGGAAGAACGTTCCAGCCTTAAATAATACATTTTTTGTATGCAGTGAATATGAAGTCGAAAAATTCTGTATGGCTCTAATAATATGCATAAAAATGAGTTTTTATTTTAATGGAATTTCATTAGGCGACTCGAACAAACGACGATAGGTAATATTTGTAGGAAGCTGCTTCGTAATCGAGTCTCTTTTGTGTACGCAAAAGAGTCGGGAGTAATGCGTGACTAGAGTGAAAAAAAATCGCTTTGTTAGCGAAAAAAGGAGAAACTTGATGGCTGACAATGACGGAACGAGAGGACGAGAGAACGATATAGAAATATATAGGGGAAGGGTTGGAAAGTGCGATGAGGTGGATTTGCACGTACAGAGCGAGAGGCAGAGAGTGGAAAACAATAGTGCCACACTATCTCCCCTACGCTTTCGCACTCTATTTCGCGTTTCTCCGAAAGCCTCGTTCGAAATTCAGCCCCACGTAAGCAAGGTTTTTTCCTCGTAATACACGCGACAGAGCTCGAGGCTTTTGTTTTCGGATGCTCGCCCCTTTTCAGAGGAGCAGAGAGGCTTTGGCCCCTTCCCTTTTTCTCTGTCTTTCTTCTTTTCTTTTTACCCCTTTCTCACTAATTTCGAGTGTTCGCCTGAGTCGTCGGGTGCGAGCGTCGAGCGAAGGGCCCACCACTTGAACGTTCAATACTAGATCCAAGAGGGAAGAGCGTCCAAGGTACACAGGGGAATAAAGAAAGCGAAAAATCCTCGAGGTGAGAAAGAGAAAAAGGAACTTCAATTCTGCTAACACGTCCTCTGGCAAGCCTTATTTCAATCTAAACGGCTCATCGCTGTATATAAAAGTACCTTCGTCTCTTTAGATCCATTTTTCTTTACTTTTTTTCGTCTCTCATTTTTCAAGTCACTCCGTCTCTTCGGGCACTCGAAAGAAAAGGATAAAGACATGGAGGTGCAATGAATGGGTAGCCCGATGAAAAGAATAATCGTAATTACAGGGAAAAGCAAGTCGAAACTTTCGTTGCCCTCAACATTAGCCAGCAAAGTTATGTCATTAAACTTTCTAGCCCAAAAATCGACAACTATGAATCACGTCTTCCCCCGAACGATTACTCTGTAGTGAGAATTTCATTGAATTGAAAAAAACAATCTTATCGGTTGAATTTTTATTCCACGTCAATAAAATCGTCGGAGCACATCGGTGCTCCGATTCAATGAACGTAAATGCTAACCAAAAAATAATTTCTTCATCTTTAAACCCTAAAAGTTAGAGACTATAAAGAAATATATTCAGTTGGTACTTTTACTAATAAATAATAAGAATATATAAATATATAAGAAGCTGAAGGGTTTCTACTATATTTATAGAATTGCATAAAACATTGAGGATATTTAAGTTGGCGATACGATGAATGGATACCGAAATTACCTAAACAAATTCTTAATTTTTAATTGTAAGGAATTGGTGGAAAAAAAATGTTAGTAGGATAATGAAAGGCGGAGGTTGATGCGTGTGATATATGCGAGTGAAAACTCACCGGAATGTAACCGTCGGGTTGCGGTCTCTCGGTATCTCTGGAAGAAGAGAAATTTCGTTGGTCAGAATGACGGGCTAACTTTGCCCTCGTAGAGAAGCGAGCCAAGAGAAAGGAGAAACAGGGAGGAAGTGAAATATATAGAAGTTGAAGTAAGCGGGTTGTGCTTTAATGCGGTTAACTCGTACGTACCTACTTCTCCGTTGAATTATCGGAGTTTTCGGCGTACTGTCGTGGATTATAACTTGGGCCGCGTCTATTTCCTCGCATTCCGAGCTATCCCCCGAATAATCTGTAAATAAGCAATGTCAGTTGGATTAGATGATGAAACTTTCGTGCTTTCGTACCAACTTGTACGCTAATTTCATTTCAACAAGTTTCATCAACTCTATCATCCTGATCAACTTGATATCGCTTGTTCCTTTCGTCTTTAAACTTTCGACGATTTTATCATTTTGATAAACGCCCGTTTAACCTACAAAAAGCTTCCACGTTGCAAAACTCATAAACTCACTCACAAAAATGCCTAATAAAATGATGAATACACTGAGAAAACAGTTCATTTATAATAAAGAAATATATTTAGTTGGTACTTTGACTCAAACTTTCATTAACTGTTACAATATTTGGTCAAAAAATATCTTTCTTATGACGATGAAATTTCCTCGAAGATTCATTTGTCATCGTTAAAGGTTACATTTATTAACTTTATTAACAAATGTTTATTTTGGACAATCGCGAAAGACTCGAATAAATGATTCGTTAACTGTTGAAAAACATTTATTTCGCCGTATCGAACTTAACATTTGTTAGCAGTCAACAAATCCTGGTACACATAAATAAATTGTTTTCTTCAGTGTATATTTCGATACTTGAAATTTTTCTAAAAATTCATTTGAGTATAACAAAATGTTTATATAACAATGAATTTTATGGATTTAATGCAAATTAACGAGAACGAGCACCTTCGGAACTTTTGAATGGCAACGTGTATGGATATTTGTATAAATTATTTACTCAACGATGCGCGCCTCGTTGCGACTGACCAGCCGCAACGATGTAATCTCTCTCGCTTCCTCTTTCACTCGTATATGTTGGAGCAAATCGATCCAGCTCGACCGCACTGTTTTCCCCTGCCCCTTGTGCTATTTCCCAGAGAGAGAGAGAGAGAGAGTTGATGCTTTTCGTGGACCATAAAACCGATCGATTTATTTCTACCCACAGCGTTCGATCGTTATATCGTGGACGTTAACCAGCTAATTTCGAATGATGTACCGATATATAACATAATACACGTTACGCCTCTCTCGTTCGGTTTAATCGCGATTACGCACAAGGGACACAGGACGTCTCTTCATGAACGTTCCAAAACGTGCCGCAACGAGGAATGACAGGAATGAAAATTTCGGTCGAAATCTGCGGTTACTGTTTTTTTCTTCTCAAGACTCACCTTCGATCGGACGCTGATTACGAATTCGTGAGAGTACGGGACTGTGTCGAGGCGATGAGACCTCTCCCAGGAGATCGTCTATGTTCTTGTGATTTCCAATAAATAGGGGCAACGTCGTTGGTCGCTTGCGGAACGAAGATCTTCGATTCTCTTTCCTTGGCACATTGTCGTACGGCGATTTTCCACCAGTTTCGTAATTACTCTCCGGTGGGTCAGGCGGATTTTCCACCTGCGACACATCACCATATTATTTTTTATATTTAGCCCCATAATAGATGCTTATTCGTTCGTATCAACCGATGCAAAACAAACGAGACTGAATTTTCCAACGAAAACTATGTTTTTTTATTAATTTTTTGTTACATTTCAAAAACTATGACAATTTTTGTACCGATTTTGTCTTTGGATCGTTGAATAAAAAAAATCGTTTTATCGTCCCGAGCAAAAAGCGAATGAGAATAAGACGAAATCTGTTTTGAAGAAAACATGGAATTTCGTTGCATTTCAACGATGCAAACTTGAACTTCGTGCAAAACTATGAAGAATGAAAAACTTACCCCTTCAGGACTGGCTCGTTCTCCCAATGGTTCTTCGGTATTGATTACGCGATCGTGGCTCGAGTTGTTCCCAGTGGTAAATTCGAGAGGAAATCTTGATAAGGAACTCGACATTTCAGATTTTCGTTGATTCGGCTCGATAGGATCGTTCGAGAGAATTTCGTGTTTCTCGAACGATTCGGACGAGTCGGAATTACTGTTTGAATCGATATCGGGTGTTATTTTGACGATACCCTCTGGAATATTAGAGTTGCTGTCCATCCACCATGCGCGTTCGCCCGATTCAATATGCCTTATGCCGTTTAGGGTTCTCGAGAGAGTCTCGCTCGGGGCGAGACTCCCGGAGTTGTCGTTGCTCGTTGCTGGCTCGACAGGGAAGATTTCCACACCCTCGGGAACATCCGATGGATCTTCGCTCATCCACCAGGCACGTTCCCCCGATTGTTGGTGTTTTATGCGGCTCCTGAAATCGGAGGATCTCGTGCTACATCGACTGGTACTCCTCCGTGATATCGGCGATGAAGTTGCGTATTCGTTCTTCACCGTATCTTGCGGAATATTGTCATTTCCGTCCAGCCACCAAGCGCGCTCACCCGAATCGTGCTTCCATAATTTTGTCTTGAATTTACCTGTCAATGAGATAAAAACAACGCTCGATACGCCCATCGAATATTTGGCGCGCGGTCAAATAGACAAATCGTATTTATTGGCAAGCTCGCTGGTGAATTGTTCTGCATGCACTGGACTATAATTTGCAAAGCTTGTGGTGAGCGTCCCTTGCCACGGGAATCGGGCGTGAATCGAGGCGTGAATCGAGGCGCCGGAAAATGTTCAACGTTCAGCTGGATAATATTTAAGTGGGTAAAGAATATTTGCAAAATTTTCAAATCGATCCTGCGGTGTTCTGGAGTTTGGAGAATGAAGAAAAAAACAAAACAAAAAAACATGAAAAAGTTGGAGAATTTGTTGGTTAAGTGCTGGATATAATTACGCGTGCGAAACACTTTGTGCAATGTTATGGATTATTGAGTGCGGGTATTGAAACGACGTGCGGGAGGAATGAAGCGGCGAGAGTCTGAAAAATAATGAACTCACCATCGTCAGGGAGAACAGTACTGATGGTAGTTTCCTGGCTAATTTCATCCTGACAAGCGCCGACCCTTTCCACACCATCCGGGACATTTTCCGAGTTGGGATCCATCCACCAGGGTCTTTCACCTGAGGATTCTCGTTTCATAGTTGAGTTTCGCACGCGATCTCCGCTGGTAGATCCGCCGTGGGCGCCGGTGTTGGTGAAACTCAAACTTTTCGATAAACTTTGAGTGTTGGATTTAGCGATGGTCGGTGGTCGCTTTGACGAGTCGGATAGTTGGTCGTTACAATTGTCGGTGTTTTCGGGCCAATCGTCTGAACCGGAATCCGGTTGTTTACTGCGGAAAATAGAGGTCACGGGTGCGAGTGCTCTCATCAAAAAAGATTTAGCATCTTCGGTCTTTGAGGAACGATCGCTGCGTGACCTTGGACTGGAAGGTGGTCTCGGTGGTTTGTCCATGGCCAAGGACGATTCGTCCGCCGAAGACAATAAAACACTCGTTCGTGACGAACCGGCGCTCAGCTTTCTTTCCATACGTGGCGAACTCATGGTCCGCCTACGTCGCCTTTTAGATCCGTTGCTACTGCCGCCGAGCGACCGTTCCTTCGAGGATTGTTCTCTCGCCTCCTCGTTCTCACTGCTCGAACAACTCGAGGAACTTGATTCCGAACTGCTGTCCGACGAACTTGACGACGTTCCCGATGAGCCGATGCTCTTTTTTCGACGCACCGGGGAACCCGAACGACTCTTCGATTTACGAGACATTGCCAAACGCGAGACACTCGGCGATATCGATTTATTCTCATTTGCCGATTTTTTCGATGACTCCGAGCGACTCTCACTGATTCGCAACTTTCCTGACGAACGGGACGATTTCAAAGAACCCGAAGATGAACCCTGTGATACTATCGGCGCATTCGAATCGCAGTTTATTTCCGAATCTTGGGAGCTCGCCGAAACACTTCTCTGACACTTTTCCCTGTTTAAACGTTTTCTATCCGCGTGTTTCGAGCTTCTCGAGCCGTCACCGCTCTCCATGTTCAGAGCAGATTTACGAAAATCTTTGTTCACATACTTCCCCGAAGCGTTTGGAATCTTCATTATTCCTGATGTATCTGTTTTTGGTACAGGTGGTTTGCCACGAGTTTCACTCGAGTTTGACTTGTTCAGCTGCGAACTCGAAGCCGCGTTCCCTAATAACGAAGAAGACGAAGAGGAACTGGCGTTTTTACACCAACTCGAACCCGAACACGAACCACCGAGGCTCGGAGACGATGCTGTTTTTATTTTTATCGACTGACTCGTCAACGAACTCGAAGATTTCGTTCTGCCAGTTGGCACGCTGACAGAATTAACGCCGTCGGACGTGTGTACCGACGACGACGGCGTCGATGCTTCGCTTCGCGTCATTTTACGCGATACACTCTTCGAAAAACTCCCTCGAGATATCGATTTGTTCGCGCTCGGTGAAGAGCTCTCCGAACGATTAGATCCCTCCCGTTTTGATGAGATCGCAGAACTTCCAGAACCCAACGAATTTTCACGTTTCTGCCGCGTTACTTCTCGTGTCTGTGGACAAAAGAACCGGACAGTGTTTTTCACCATGGACGTTAAAGGGAAATCTTCAATCATGAATATTGAGCGCGTTTGGAGTCCAAAAAATTTATTTCCCGGGGAAAAATGTCATTTCCTCTAATCAAGTCCAATTCTGAGTCTTTTTTTTTCATACCAATTTTATTTTTAAAAAATTACCCCCACGATATAAGAAAGAACGAGAGCAAAAAATTTCTTTTCGTCTTTCATCAAATTTTCTTAAGCTCGAAAAAGCCCTTCAATCTTTTTGAAGGGAGAAACTATTTTTAAATATCATTCGACCTATTTTCGTGCTAATGAAAATAAATTCATTGGTTTTATTACCGTCAGCATTGTCCCGTAATTGATATGGAATGTCACCGGGAATAAGGAATAATTTGATCCCCTTTTTATCGAATTGATGGCCGAATTAGAATGATTAAGGGTTGAGGCTTAATTTTGATGTTTCGTTATTTTAGAGACTTACATTCTTCTCAGGGGAAGTTTCCGGTTGTCCCTCAACGTTGGGGTAACGTTCCTCTGGCTTCGAGGAGGATGAATTAGTGGATGAAATTGAAGTCGAGCCAGTGGTGAGACTGTTTTCCGTAGATCCGGACATTTCGGATTTGGAGGAAGATCGTAAAATTTTAGGGTCGCTTTTGGGCGAAGTTCTTGCTGATTTGGAAATGGAATTTCCTCGCTTTTGATTGTTGTCTTCGTTCCTCGTAGATTGTGGGCTTTTAGGAGGGTTTAGGATCTCGATTTCCACCGAGGATTGTCGAGGACAACCGGTAGATGATTCTCCTCGAGAAACTGTTCGATAGCTCGACGAAGATTCGTCGTTGCTCGCTTCTTTTTCGAGTGCGTTCGGCGATTGCGATTTGTGAATGTTGGCGCGTGAAATATTTTGTACTTCCGGTGTTAATGAGGAACGAATCTCTCGATTACTTTGACTAGCTCTCGGCGGAGATGGCGACGGCCTTTCCCGAGAAGTCTCGACTCTACTGGTCCCTGGACTTTCGTTCTGTCGCGCGTAACCAAAAGAAGAATTAATACGACCGGAAGCGCTGGAATTATTAGAATTTCCGTAACCCCTCGTGGACGTACTGGTCGACGAAAATTTATCGAGATACGATGACCAAGGGGAAGACATTCTTGATGTCGAACTCCCGAATCTTGAGTACCTCGCTGTGTCGTCCATTCGGTCCGATTGCATCTCAGAATCTCGCATTTCCGGTCGCTTCACACTTCTCGTTATTTCTCGCTGAAACAATCGCGCCACATCGGCTCGTCGCCGACTAACGAAACCGGACGCAGATGGGGGAGTTGGTGAAGTGCATCGAGATATCATGGTCAACGTTATCATTGCGTTTGCTGCCAACTCTGCCTTTTCCTCGACCTCCACTTCACCCTCCTCGTCCGTCCCCTTTTTCGTCTCCGTTTTCTCATGCGTCCCATCTTGCCCGTCCTTTTTCTTACTCACTGGCTTTTCAACTGGCTCAACTTGCTGTTTAACTTCTTTGGTATTCTTTTGAGACGCTTCCCCAGTTATTGGTTCGATTTTTGATTCGATGCTCTTTGTCAACTTTTCCACAGTTTTCGGGACTATCGAACTGGTGGGCTTGGTGATTGGGGCACGTAACCTTTCCGATGTTGTGGCACTCGTCAGACTGGTCGTTCTCGGTGATGACAAACGCGACGATTGATTCATCAATCTGGAGGTTATCGAAGAAACTGCACTCGTTTCCGATGCACCTGTGATTTATTACAATCAGAATCATTAATATTCACTCATTCATTCCTCAACAAGAATATATCGGCATTTTCATTCGTCGGAAATATAAAAATATTTTTATTCAAATATTTTATTGAATTTTGATCAAACTCCACGATCGGGCTGTGAACCAAGCAAAGAAAATATTTGAATAAACTTTTTTTTTTTAATTGAATTGAACTTTTGAATAAAATTTTATCCAAATATTTTCGTTGCTCGGCTCACGGCTCGATCGTGGAACTCGATAAAAATTCAACCGAATATTTAAATTAAAATATTTCTATATTTCCGATAAATGAAAAATTAGTTTCCCGAACATGAGTGGATGGATATATCGTCTTACCAGAAATATTTGAACTTCTTCCGTAAGTCGGTGCCTTCGAATACATTCGGAATGGGGTTTTACTGTTCGGAACTTCGGGGCTTGGTTCGCGGGAGCTTCTTCCGGAATTTGGTCGGAGTCCTCGATACGAAATAGGTGGATGATCGGTGCGTTCTTTTTTCTCCATTCTGGCATCGTTTCCATAATTTCCTCTCAGGCCTGAGCCTGGATACGTGCTCGTGACATAACGCGACGATACATCCGGTTCTCGACTCTTTTCTCGAGAGACTGCTCTGTTCGTATACTTCTCCAGCACCGAGGATGGTCGCTCCGTATTCGATCTATTCGTTGAGTACGAGTATCTATCCAGCAGGGATGATCTACTGTCCGAGAGAGCACTTTTACTACTTAAATCCTCCGCAGATGTACGTCCACAATTGGGTCTGCTTTTTTCCACATCTTTTCCACCTGTTTTTGTAAATAATAACATTTTCATTAATTCGCAGTAATTAATCTTAAAAATTGTTATTGAAATGATTGTATAAATGCGAGATTCTCATGATGATGCTCGTCGAAAAACAACAGGCCATTCGAGTAACTGGGGTACGTGTCGCGAACGAATAAAATGGCAACAATTACAATCGAAGTATATGCTGACCCATGAACTTTTTATTAGCGAAATTAGGGGCTTATAATTAAATTTGCACGACTAACCTGAGTATTTGTAGGTTGGCTTATCGTCAGATTTGTCACGATCCCTTTTATCGAGGCTGGAGTAACCCGAAGTTGTTCGGTCCTTGGCCTGGACTCTGCTCGAACTGGTACTCGAATAGGGACTACGATAATTTGGTAAGCTGGTTCCGGTTGAGCTTCGGGCGAAGCTTCCACTAACGCCGGTGCTGCTACGACCTTTGTACGATCCACCATCACTCTATCGAAAGAAATACCATTTTTATCATTCACTGCCAGTCTCTGCCATATTACTCGATAGACTTACGAGGACGTTTCATAATATTCATTCCCGTTAATGATATCCCGATTCGTCGCGTGATCAATTAAAAATACAGCGTCATTTTTCATTTTATGGGGTCGTGGCGAAATAATATATGGTACTCGTGAATTTGGATCGTTCGACGGTCTTAAAAATACGGAACAAGCTCTTAAATGGTAATTCATAAACTCTGAAAACTGAAAACTATTTGAGTGCCGTATTTTTGTGTTTTTTGATTTTGAATATTTGATTTTGCTTCCTTTTATGTGATCACCGAATAGAGTAGACCAAGCGAACTGCAAAATGGAGTTTAGTGTAAATATGCGTGTATAAATAGAAGCGTGTCAGCGATATAAATGATCGAGCCTGTTTTGTCGTGAAACGCGAACAGGAGGACGAAAAGGAAACGCGAATTTGATGACCCGATTGAGTGCTCGTAATGACCTCATTGTCGACTGTGTAATAAACCGAGCAGACTCTTCGCTATATCGTCACTAAACTATAAACCCCATGGGACAATGTTAGTGCGGCTGCTTCACATCGATCCCTGGGAACGTGTGTGCGTTGCGGAACATTTCATATCGACCAGTCCATAAACAAAAGAGACATTGCATGGAGATAGCCAGAATGTTGCTAGGAATATGTCGTTTAAAATATACAATACGAGCAGTATATAACAAAGTGCGTTCAATCTAAATGAAGCACTGGTAATTAAGCCTTGAATAATATATCGACTATTTCGTACCGATAAAAAATTTAGATCGTGAGTAAAAAACAAACAATTTTTCAGTTCATTAACCCTCGGCTGGGCATACAGAGAATTTGAAAGAACACGCAAAATTTCAACTCGTGATGATACTCGATCAAAAAGAGAATATCGGAGCTCATTCTGCTCCTCTGAGAATTGCAAAAAAATCAAATCAACGCTTCCGTCCTCTCGTTAAAGGGAAAGCCTGATTTTTTATATTTTTTGCATAGAACGCGCAAACGCGTAGTATGCTGACGAAATTCCTGGAAAACACGAGTGATGATCGAAGGATGAAGAGAAGGTCAATAATTAAAGCCAAAAAATAATTAACAGTCTAGAAGCGATTTTTTTCTATCGTTCTTATTGGGAAAATGTACATTTTGGCGAGCTCGCAGTTTAATTTGTAACAAAGATATTAAACTGCGTTTGGGAGAAAAACTTATAATTTTGGCAATTAAGATAATTCTGGCAGAACGCCCTCAGGCAGAAATAGATGGCTCGCGAAGAGCTATCCCGGGGCTATCGACCTTTCTATTTTTCCCTGGACACCGAATGGTCGAGAACAAATTTGCGAATTCTGTTTTCGGCTGTTTATAACGGATCGTATGAAATATGAATTTATGGGAGAGCAAAATATGGACAAATGAGAGAGAATGGATACTTTTATGGAGAGGTAATTTTTCTAATGAGGATCCTAAACGCGTAGAGAGGCTGCCGGAGCGGATTGAATTAAAACGAAGACTAGGAAGGAGTAGAAATCGCAGGTTCGTTAATCAGGATGTTTATAGATCGTTTGCCGCATAAGAGCAATAATGACAATGCGTAAGAAAAACATGAGAATCGTTTGGACGAGATGACTCTGTGAATTTATTATTTGGTCTAAACGTCGGAATGGATTTGTGCGCCTCCCGTTAAAGCTGATGGTTGAGAAGGAGAGAGAAGACGAGAGAAAGGGGTGAAGGTATTCTCGGCATTGAGGTTCATGGTGCTGTACGGTGGTCTCGTTATTATGGTAATACTATTCGTGGCGATAATGGAATTAGTACGCGGGCGCGCGATATCTAGAAGCTCGGAAGCTCCGTGCGGCAGCGAATGGCAAGGGATGAAAGGGGAAAGCTCCCAATCGCGGCAAAAGCGTTTCGCTAATGTGTCTCAGCATCTAATGTCCTTCCTAACGCACCTGTTATCACGGATATCGAATATGTAATTTGTATACTGGAGGCATGTTACAAAATTCCGTCATCCGGTCTTCCGGGTTCTTGACATCGTTATGGAGATTGTTACCATAACAATTAATAATATTACCATCATCATAACGTCCTCATCAATGCTTCCTATTGATGTTTGGTAATGGAAGTTATTGAGGTCAGAGAGATTCCCCGGAAGCTTATGAACCTGAAGTTTGCATCGACACAATGCCACGAATGGAAAAAAAAAAAAAAATGATCCCTCTCTTTTGGACCAACGAATGGATACGTAAAATAAAACAGTCACGAATCATTTGTTTTTATTTTAATTTAAGGCTCATGGAAGCTTTCTGTTGGGTAGGTTGATTGTTCGGGGCCGGTTATCGTTCGTCTATCTCTGATTCTCAATATTAATATCGTATTCCCTCGGAATCAGTCTAAGCACCGTCGAATCCTGTGTCCAATTCCCCTTTCCATAATCGTTTAAACGCATCAATGCTCTTTACTCTGTACAATGACGACGTTATTGGTTGATCCAACGATTCATGCCATCGCCCAGCAGCCCACGATATATTTGCAGGCGCACGTGTGTTTTCATTCATCTATACAAAGCAGCTATTCGACTCTGCGAATAAGCGCGGAACATTGGATCGGAAGAATAAGGACAAAAGTTCGGCGCCTTGGTCATATAAATTTCGTGGGTGTTTCAAAGTATATGCACGTATTTCTAATGTCGTTAACGGGCTAACTCCATTCGCATATATGTTTGTATGCAGTATTCGTACGCATTTACTTCACCCCTCGTTTGCCATTCTCTCTCGGATGTTCCGGCAACTACCGGTATTCCCAAACGTTCCATTGTATTAGCAGAGATTACGAGTGCGCTGGGGGTATTATAACGTGAATGAGTGTATATAAACGTTAGTTAGACTTACATCCCAAAACTGTATCTCACGGGGACCTTGTCCCGAGGCCGAATAATAAAAGGAGCAGTACAAGGGCTTGAAACGGAGTAAAAGCATCGCAACAGTTTCATTATCAAAGCAAAATGGTATAATTTGAAATCTTTTCATTTTCAATGGCTCATAATTGCTCGAGATACTCTGACCTTGCGACGAAGTTGAAAACTTTGGATCCCTGCAAAAAGTTAATTGTTAATTCCACAAAATCTTGAAAAATGAATACATTTTTTTGCTTTAATAAGAAAAGAAAAAAAAAAACACTTTTAAATCGTTGAAAAAAAATCTCCCATATAGTGAGAACCGTTATATCTTGTCATTAAAAAAAAATTGCAACCCGCGATGTTTGCAAATCGAGCCGAGTTTATTTAGGTTCTTTATAAGGAGAAATTTACTTAGTTGGCTGTATTGAATTGATGAGAATGTATGCGTGCAATGCTTTTTGATTTGGCTCTCACGAGAGGGACTGGCCGAGCTAATTGAAGAGTGTCAAGAGCGATTTAACCTCTGAATGCAGGCGGTGCTCGCGTATTCTTTATATTATTTATCACGCACGACCAGCTGCCCATCATGCACGGCCAAAAGTCCATTAAAAAAATATGATGCCTTGTTTTTTCATATTTTTTTTCATTCTCTTTTTTTCACGGGTTCCGGATCGTATTTATCTACGTAAAGCTCTCGTAACGGTTCCTCGTGGTTGCCGCGTAGACTGTTTATCCGATGAGAAAGAAATTATACCGTTTCAGCGGGAGACCGAGGGAAGCGAAAGTTATTTTACGATTCGGAGCCTGGACGATCGCCAATTTTTTTGGCCGTCGGGCCTTACAGTGGAACGAGGAAGTATTATTTTCCCTGCTCGTCGCTCTATCTACCGTAAATACACCAACGCACCTTTCCGCCTGTCAATAACGTTCGCCCGAATCGCTTCGTGCATTAACTCGGCCAATGATGATCTGCGCGAGGTTGTTCCTTCGTCGTACTCTGAGATATGGAAACTTTTTCATCGTTCCTTCATCTGCTACGCACAAACTATGCAAATCGTTGATTTTCGGAGTATCTTTGAACGTTATTTCATTTTTACATCCTACTATTCTCTACGAGGCTCGAGCCTGCAGACTCGGTTTTTGTATCACCATTTTATATTCTAAGGATCCTCAAGTCTGCCGAGTCTTTTGATGGAATATATTGCAATGATCTGCATCGAAGGCCTTGGAAATATTTCATATTCCGCTACCTCGGGAGCATAAAGAGTGACGTACCAAGTTTGGATGGAAGCACTCCCTCGCTCTTTCTTTACCTTTTTTTTATTTTTTCTGTTTTCAATGTGGAAATAGTACATTCGAGTCCATTTCACGTTTTCCATGTGAGAATCAGAAGATCCCGCAGTTGTTGGTGGAGCAAGAAAGCGTGGATGCTGGCTCGACGGAAACGTCTTCCTCCGGGACCTCTCACAGAGCGTGATCTTCTCCGAACCAACACGCCCACGATATACAGACTTATGCGAATTCTCATACGCACACCACGTACTGTTGCAAATATATAGATATGTATATTTGCAGAGACTATGTGCGAACCAGGAAAGAGAACGTTCACTGTTATTCCCACTTGTGAAAGAATTTCTCGCTCGTGCAACCCTACGAACCCCGTAGATTCCGCTTGAGAAGCTTCCTCCTTCACCATGAAAAGACCAGGCGCACCCTTGCACAAGAATGTGGACTGTGAAACATTTCATTCACCCTCTCTCTCTCTCTCGCTCTCTTGTTCTTTATCTCTTTTCTCTTCATACACGTAACTCCCAGCGACAGTGAAAACCGTCCATGTAATTGGAAAAGTTCTCGAAACGAAGCTACACTACGTTACTCTGTGTGGCATTTGTCGAACTATCTTGGTAGTCCAGAATCGCTATGACGCTCGATTTATTCGATACACGAGAGCTTTATCGAGCGACCATTTCGGAAAATTGAACTTTGCAATCCTAATTGAATTTCAAACGAGGCCAAATAAGTTTATTTCCATTATCGCCATACGTCACTTTTTTTTGCACTCGAGTCTTTAGATATTTCTCCTCCTGCGATCATAAAAAATTCCGCACATCTGAGTGGAGAAGAAAAATCGTTGAAAAAATGTCCATTTCGAGGGTGAATTACGAAATGACAAGGATACGTATTGCACAGAGAAGGGAACGGATCTTTGAACCAAAAGGTTGAAATACGTGTCGCTTAGCGAAAAATTATTTGATTAATGCCAGCGACCCTCAGGAAGAATCCACTTTGCAGCCAAGCAGGTGGTTCCACTTTTCAGCAGAGATAATTCCACTTTTCAACATTGAGGATTCTCCTGTTCAGCAGTTGAGGTATTTCCACTTTGTAGACGGGAGAGCCTGAAGCATGGCACCAACTTGGATTTTACATGAGATACTTTAGTTATAGCGCGGACGGGAACGAGAGGCTGTCTCGCCATTGGCCCTCAGGAGCGTAGGGCGCTGCAGAGGTTAATAATTTTCAAACTTTTCGCATTTTCCAAAATTATCGTAAAGGGACTCAGGGTTGACAGGTTTTTTTTATGTGACCTGAAGAAATATATTTTTTCCGTGTGTGAATGAATAATGAAACTAAGAGCGTAATGAAATAATTATTAATTACAAATGAAAAAGAAAAAGAAATGACCGAACAAATTGATCGTTAGTCAACGATTCAGCCAGTTAATTAAAACTTTGCGAATAATAATAATAAAATGCGCGATGATTCACCGAGACTGGCGCAAAGCTATGGAGAACTTTCGGTCCTCGGTACACGAAGCTCTCTCTACTGTACGCTTCGGTTTTGATGCATTGCCGTTGAGCGATGGTAGAGGATGCATGCAAAAAATTTATATACCTATATGAATATAGATGTAGAAAAAAATTGGCACATCTCCAGATTTTCATAGTTATGTGTCCCGGGACGAAAAGACATATGCAAAACGGACGCGTGGCTTTATTCCAGGCATTATGACGAGAGGAGGGAGGCCGCGGTGGGGATGAGATGTGACTGCACTGTTCGCGAGACATATAGTTGGGGAGGGATTAAAACACGGGCGGGTGCGGACACACAGGAAAAAGATATCGCGACCGAGTTGCGTTTATCGATTTCGTTCCTCGACAGCGTACGAAACTGGTCGACAAACATTGTTTTTTTTTAGTTCGGAACCCCGAGAATAATCTTTGACGGTACAAAAAAAATTTCTGAGCGAAAGCATCGGGATGGGAACGTGAATTTGGAAGAAATTTTGTAGAGATCCAATAGGAATGTTCAATTTCATTAAAGACTTTTTTTCACTATCAAAAAATGTAAACGGACAAGAGGACTTGGAGTGAATTCAAACTTAAAATCCAACTTGACTGCTATTTTCCTATTCCCGATAATCCATCAACGGCATATCCTCGTTTACACTGACCCCAGGGCGCGAGAGGCGTGAAACGAGAGAGCAAGAGGTGTCTTTCAAAATGGCAGAAAAGAGCAGCACCTAAAAAGACAGCGAGGAGCAGGGAGAGAGCGAGAGAGAGAAAAAGACTTATTGCAGCGAGTTTCGTTTTGTCGACGCGAGAGGAAAGAAGAAAGAGAGATTTTAAGCGAGTAAGAAAGACGTCGGTTCCAAATCCGTTTAAATATAACTCCGGGGTCTTCGTCTTTGCTCCTCGAGCAACATCCCGCCGGCGAAAATACAAGACACTGTGTATATGTGTATCTCTCTCTTTCTCTCTCTCCCTCTCTATCGCTCTGCTTCTCTTCATTTTCTCACTTTCTTCCTCTCTCCCTCGCCCTCTCTCTCTCTCTCTCTCTCTCTCCAAAGTACCTTAACGTACACACACACACCTCGGTATACGCCAGCAAAGTACATAAACATTTCGAGTTACCTACTGTGGTTGATCCTCCTTTCACTGCCTGATTTTACCACGACTTCATCCGAACATTGCATCACGAATTTCGAGTGGAAACAACAGATGAATCTAGGTTAACGCTAACTTGCATGGTGGAGCATAGGTTATTGATAGAATCGACAGAATCAAAGAGTCATTCACAAGTTCTCGTAACGCATCTCGCGTTCTCGGGCTCAATTATTAAATTCAACGAAATTAAACTAGGCCAATAACTGATGGATAAGCTTCAAAAGCAAATTGTGCTGGTCGGCGAGCCTTAGATGTCGTAATTTTTTCCTCTGGAGCTTCAAGTGTCTACGGGTCGAAATTGCAATCGGTTTATTGAGGAAATACGCGTCAGAAAAATGAATCGAAATTGGAATGGGATTGAAATAATATTTCAAATTTATTAAGAAATTTATTAGGAAAAAAATGTCGGACATGTAGTTTTCAGTTCCATCAGATATCGGCAAAGTTGCAGAGATAAAATATGATTTTTCTCAAATAACTCGACGCCTTGGATATTGAGAACATTGAAATTGGGATGATTTCATTATGGGATATGAAATTTGATTAAATTGACGTGCAAGTGTGCTGTGCAGAGTCGGCAGAGCCTGAAATTGATTTTCATCGATACAAAGCTCATCTGATACATAGTAGGCGTTTGCTTGCTCGACAGATGTGTAAATATATTCGGTGTGTACATAGAGGAAGCAGCACTTGCATCGGAGCCATGGATATATATGCTCCTTGTGTATCGGAAGCGCTTTTGGTGGCTCTCGTGCAAGCACCAGCGAAGCATTAAATATGGATGTGGTCGCAATACGGTACCGAGGTACACAGCATCCGAACGTTCCTAGATCTCGACCGCAATATGTCATATATATGTATGTATACAGCCGAACAGAACTGCTCGAATTCCTACCGGAACAAAGTCAATTAAAGAGATCGTGACTCGAGCGACATCGCGTCGAGTACCTAAATCTCAAAACCCCTTTTATTTCATCGGATCATACCACGTCGACGACCAACGCACAGAAATTCATTTCTCGATTGAAATTTAAAATTCCGTACTGACCAAAGATTCTATCCTGAACGCCAGCAATTTCAATGAAATTTTATTATGAAAGGAGACGTCCGCGATGTTTTATTAATTCATTTCATAATTCTGGAGTCGATTGTTCGTGGCTGTGCTGCTCTCATT
This sequence comes from Campopleginae sp. 14b, assembly GCA_030522525.1. Lineage (NCBI taxonomy): Eukaryota > Metazoa > Arthropoda > Insecta > Hymenoptera > Ichneumonidae > Campopleginae sp. 14b. The sequence continues at coordinate 21,045 of JAPYYS010000090.1, forward strand.
ATCAATCCATACGCCTGCGCTAAAAATATTCCTTCAGCTGAGGGCTGCAATTTTTACTAGTTCAATCGTTTATCAATGAGAATAAGATCGATTGTTCAGGGGACGTAATCCGTATATTCAAAGACTTTTTTTCGTCCGTGATTTCAATTATTTTCGGTAATTGTTGAAATGGCGTCGCGTATACCCGTTTGCCCAAAGAATTTGTTTACGGAGTCGATATTCATATGTATAAAAGCTCACGAAAAACATGAGTGTATACAAAAGTAATAGAGATCGTGAGCACGTGGCGCGCGAGCCTAAATTTACTTTGCCCTCGGACTTTGTCAAGAGCTATCCGAACATGAGCACACTTTCGTACTTCGCGTGGCTCTCTCGTAACGATTAATTCATAGGAGAATTTTCGGTCTAAATATTTAAGTGATTATTTCTATTTTTACCATTATTTATGGAGTGAAGGTGTGTTCGGACAGAATAAATACGTGCACGGAGAAAACAGTTTATTTTATAATGAAGAAAAATATTTAGTTGGTACTTTTACTCAAACATTCATGAACTGTGTTACCAAATTTGTTAATGATCAAGAAATATCTTTGTTATCACGATGAAATTTCATAGGCATAGCATTTCCTCGAAGATGATAATTTGTTCGATCGCTTTTATTTCTCTCAACTCAATAGATCATGGTCATAAAATGCACTTGCTATCAAGAAAAATTACGTTTTATAAAATGATTCATTCATTAATTATTAACAAATGTTTATTTTAGATAATCGCGAGAGGCTAAAATGAATGATTTATTAACTGTTGAAAAACATTCATTTCGCCGTGTGCACCTTTATATTTGTTAGCAATTAACAAATTCTGGTACATATTTTGTTTCTCCTAGATGAACGTAAATTTTCGTTTTTTTATACTTGTTTAAAAATAATTGATGAAATGTCAAGTGCATGTACTCGCAATGGCCCATTGAGGGAGAATTTAAAATTCAAAACACGAAAAGCTGGCTCTCGTCTGGGGGCGATGTTTCGCCAAATCCCGCGCGCTTACCCCATGACACCGAAAAGGATCGATGATATCGTGTGAAAAGAGGGGATCGTCTATCATATTCGACGAACGAATATACAGTGTGTATTATGATTAATGGTTGAAAGGTCATCTGGAGACGCACCGACCGGGAGAGATCGATGTTATAGCTCCCGATACTGTACTGTGTTATATACATCAAGGAATCTGCCAGATAAAGTTCACACGTATCTCTTTCTCTCTTTTTCTTCTTAGTCAGCAGCTCGGATATGAAAAAATTATTCTGAATAAAAAGTGTCGGAGTGTGATCGAAAACTTTGATACTTTTTGTTATTAACGTTGGGCAAGTTCCGTTCGAGCAACGATTAACTTATAATTTCCTATAATTTTCAAATGCCAAATGTTCAGAACAATTTTTCAGTATGAAACTAAAATAATGAATTATTTTTCCATTTTCTGACCTTAGTCGGAATTTCTTTGATTCTGTTTGTTGATCTCTTATCGATTCTCCGCATCGAAGCGATGACAAAATATTCTCTTACTGTTTATTCAAGCGATCGTCTTGTCTCTTCAATATTATGTTTGTTTTTTATTTGATTGATCGATCTTGCGAAGCAGTGCAAGATTAGACTTTGTATAAAAGGTTCGTTCGCATGAACATTTATGAATTGTATATATCGTGTAACAGACGAGAGCGAAAGATTCCGAATGGCAGTCTATAAGTCTGGTTGGTATATTCAAAACGTTTCGAGAAACGGCCCCGTTTACATAAAGCCAGACAACGACGTGTACCCAACAGCACAAGAGATGGATGTGCCCGGCGCCGCGTATGTATTTCACTCGAGGCCTGGGGAAGACCCGGCTAATTCTGCTATTCGTACGGGCACACGACCATCCGTTTTCATGCTCTCGTAGAGCTTTCTCTTCGCCTCCTAGAGCGATGAAAATCGCTCATGAGTCCGCGATATTTTCGTACTTTATCCTCTCGTCAATCGAAATTTCCCCAGTACCATTTTTTCCCAAAAGAAAATACAACACCCAAGAACTTTCTTGCAAAAATGGCCATCGCATTAAAATTCTTTAGTATAATTGCTCCGTTGAGAATGTCAAGGTTACATTCCTGAGAGGATAATTATGAGAAACTAGAAAGTAATTATTTGCTCTGTGAAACGCTTTCGATATCTGTGTGTACAGTCTTAATATAATGTCGTGCTCGGCCGAATCATCACGGACTCTATCTACTTGGAGCGAGCAGCAAAAGCGCGTCGATCTAGTAGTAACAGCGGTCACTGCTCCGCCTGACGGTAGATCGTGCCTTCGCCCAAACCAACGTCAGCCACGTAAATAGGAAAGACCAAAAAAACTAATGGACATTTGATATATCTAAACCCCTGAAATTTCAACGTTTATTGCCGTTCGGTCGCGCTCAATGAGTAACGACGATTTTACGACTGAATCGGATCTATAATTCAGTTTTTCATCAAAACCAAGTTTCATTTTTGCCCCGATGGACTTAATTGATTGAAATTCTAGAGCGCTGAGCTGAGAATTAATTTGAGCCAACTGAATAATATGCAGCAGGGATTTTTATAAGGAAATAGCATCGTAAACGGTTTGTTAGTATAAGACCCTGAAAAATCTATAGGTTCAGCTTTTTTATGCCCCGAAGTGATAGCCTTTGGAGACGGTTTTGATTTTCGTATCGAACTAGAGGAAACGGCGATGCTATATTGAAAGAGATTGTCTCAAAGCTAAGCTTTCATTTCATGGTCACGCTTTCGCGGAAGCTGCTGAAGATTGTTGAGAAACATCGAACGCAGACAACTCATTAGTAAAACATACAGAGAGCTTGAAAATGGAATAACTTATTTGATATGCATTGCTTCTAGCAATTGCAATGTTTTGTTATTGTTTTGGGAAGGAATAAAACTAGGACTTACATAACTTCTGTATGATGTCATTGTTGAAAATCCGCTGTTAAGTTTTTCACCCCCGTCGCACTATAAACGTTGTTACGCTGTTTGTCTTCAACAAAATTCGTGATTTTCACATACACACGATTTTCCTAGGCCTTTCGATTCACCACGTGTAAGAAAACGATCGCGAAGAGTGAAGAAACGATCCACGCGATTCTGGTGTATGTGTACGAGTTTTTGGAGCATCTCGGGATATATGGGATTCGAGAAGGAGGTGCGAAATGAGGAAAATGGTGTCCAGCGATAAAGGAAAAAGCGCGCGACCGTTAATATCGCGCTTTGAAAGCGCCGGCCGTATCGAACGAAGCTCGGACTCCGAAGAGTTACAGTAGTCCCGATGCCGGGAGCCACGAGCCTACCACACTTACGTCTCACTCTTCATCTTCTTCTTCTTCTTCTTCTTCGTCTCTTACTTCTTCCTATTTCACTTGCGCCTACCAAACTCTCGTCGCCCGTCACTGTTTAAAGCTTTTTCACCTTTTCTCTCTCTCTCTCTCTCTCTCTCTCTCTCTCTCTCTCTCTCTCTCTCTCCTTCGTTCTCGCTCTCACTATCTCTTCCTCTCATTCTTTCTCTTTTCCTCTTTTCTTCTTTCAGGCACATTTTCCCCTCTTTACTCTCCACTTCGACCGATATATAGCGCGCTTCGCGCTTGTACGTATTTCTCTCGCAACGAAAGAGAACGCTCTCGGTCGCCGAGGACCTATTTTAAGAATAACTTCAATCTCTCGCGCTATCTCGCTCAGCGAGCTATACTCTCTTCTTTATGTTCACAACATCCATTTCACCTTCTTTCTTGTTCATCCTCCTCATCGCGTCTCGCCGATGTATTTTACCGAGTGTTCCGACGACACAACTACTCTATCGCCCGATACACATATATCAATCAATTCAATGAACCACGCCGATTAATCTCCAGGATGGTGTTTGTTCATTAAGAGAAATATTTCTCCATCGCCACCAACCACATTTTTCTCAGAAATTGTTCCATCAAGTAGATGGAAAAATTCATTTCCTGATTATTATCAAGAGAATTAACGAATCAGCCTTATTCGATGATTTTTTATCGATCCAGGTCAAAAATTCAGATGATAATTAAAGAATCGTTGGCTGCAGTAATAATTAGATTCCCGCCAAAGAGCCCTGAAATATTTTCATAGTCATTGAACCAAAAAAATTAACCAGAAGTTTGCATCGACGCAATGCCGCGAAATGAAACAAAAAAATGATGCGTCACTTTTTTCTCAATTTTTTTCTTCTCAATTTGTCTCTTTTGCCTTTTTTGGACCTCACGAATGGATTCGGAAAATGAAAAAGGGACGAATCACCCATTTTCATTGGTTTTTTTTTTCATTTCAGAATAAAGTAAAAATATCGAAAATTGAATTTTTGGCACCGTTTGACAAGTCGAAACAAATGACGGAACTTGGAACTTGACTTTTAAACGGTGCCAAAATTTTTCAATATTTCATATTATTCTAGCTATAGCTTTTCCGGCCATACGCCTCCGGCTTCACTAATTCTAATGGTGTTTGATTTTATTTTTATTTCCAACACGCAAATTTTAATTTGCGGACAGTATAGAGTCGATTCGCTTGTCGTTTTTAAAATAATCTAAATAACAGACCTTTGTAGTTTGCCAGGATATATAAAATAGCATATAAAAAGTTAGGTTAATTCTTATTCGGAGCTTTCCCATTGACAAAAGAGACAAAAAAGAACACGATGATAGGACACATGAAAAGTTGTCCATCAATAAGTAGTTCGAGTTCTTAACTATGAGTCCAATTCGTGGTATCAAACTAAAGTTCAAAGTAACTCCGGGGAACGGCTCCAGCAGAGTCTATATAGCATTTCATAAACCCGTGGAAAATGATCTGGTCTTGCCAAACTTTAGCAAATTATAGAGAGCGTAATGGTGCACGCGGAAGCTGAACTCGTCTTTGACATGGAAACGAGGTCAGCCAGCAGGGTAGTTGAATCGTTTCTCTCAATTCTAAAGCTCGCTTGCACTCCTTCAAAGTAGATATAATATCGCCAGTTAGTTGAAGTGAGCTTTCGACACGGAGCAATCCCGCAAACTTGTTTATTAACGAGAATTTGAATGTGTCTTCATTAAGCAATTAAAACGTCAACCCAACCGCATTTTGTTCTGTTAGTTTTTTGTATTTTTCTTCGCCATTGACGTGGGGCTTTGTACCGATCGAGTAATTGTATCATTTTAATGGAGAAGAGGAAGACGAGCTCATAATTCATTGATTTACCACTAGATGGTGCACTTTACAGAGAACTTCTGGAATCTTCACCCGTAACGAGCTTATTCGACTTGATCTGAAAGCACGGCTGCCTTGATAATGTTCGTTCGAGCTCTGCCAGATGGCGTTAAATCTTGCAAAGACTCTGGGAGCTCTTCACCATCCGCTACTGTGCCGCCTCCTTGTCGCAACGAACCGCGCTTTAAACATCCACGAGCCCTATATCTGTAGATAATAATTTATATTTGCTCCTCATTCACCGGATTAGCTCTCTACTAACGCTCTCATGTTACCGTCCGATCTGCTCCTCTACGACGAGAGCTTTCACCATTCTTTCGCCAGATAGCACCACTCTGATACCTCCTTCATCACTTCCATCAATATTTTCATCACAAATAAATCATTTATGAATAATCGACTGGACACAGTTTTCCAGGGACCGGAGCATAGCGAAATCTCGACAAAATCGTTTTTTAATCGATTTTCTAATTGAAGGACACTACGGAAGCAGACGAACGTGCATGGAAAAAAATGTCGACATTAAAATTTTATTCTACGAATATTTCATTAATTCTGTAGATATTTTTGCGATTAAATTGATTCACGTAAAAAAATGGTCCCTTAATTCAAATATTCAAAGAAAATAATCAATCATTGTCCTATGCTTTCGCCGAATTGGAATAGAATTTGATGAATTAATGACCAAAATATGTTAAGCGGTTGTCTCTCGATCGAGCCAACTTTTAATTGGAATTAGAATCTTTATAAATTGAACGGAGCGATAAATAAAAGCACTTTGGTGATTCTAGTCTCGTTATTTCGGTTGAATACATTAGCGCTCGGTCAACAGGTGCGAATGAAATACTTCGGTGCGCCCGAATCGTCTCCAAAGGTTCGAAATTCGGACACTGACCGAATGAGATGCGATTTGCGCAGTGGATTGCTTTACTTGATGCCCGCTAATTAATTCGATATAACGGCTAGTTTGGTGACATCCGCTCCGTGTCTAATCGGATGGATGTCATTACAGTTGGGAAAATATTCGACTTGGGGTCTTCGCTTTGTGTCATATCTCATTTTTTTCCACTTTTTGGTCCTGAAGAGCGCTACTTTATTCAACCAGAAATATTTCGTTCTCGATATAACCGAGAGACACCGAGAGGTATATAAATATATCCTGTGTGGGACGCAATAAAAATATCAGCGAGCAACAGTTGGTGCTCTTCCGTGGTTCGTCGCACGCGTATATAAAATGCATCTCTCGTACATAACGAGCCCGGGCGTATATAGTCAAACGAATTTTCATCCAGAGTAATCTTAATTAAGAGCTTCATACCTACCGAAATATGAAAACTTTTTCCAACGCACTCAAAACTCCATAAACCCAGAAAGAAAACCCAAAAATTGTGTGTACTGCTGCATTTTGTGCCGATGAAAAAATTAATATAAATTATTTCATTTTCACGGTTGGCCAAGCAATAAATTGATACTGAGGTAAATGCAGAATCGAGAAAGCTCGCTCTGAATTGCAGGGAATGAATGTAACAGGTGTTGCGCCCAAGACTATTTATGTATAAACATTTTTAGATTCCAAAAAATGATGAATATCGTCAGGCGATGCACATTTTCTATGCAATATTTTGCTGAATGCAATTCAGCAAATTTTTGCTTTATTCAGAAATAATATTGTCCGATAAGTCTCGGGACAGCAGACGACCAAACCGTCAAATGTACTTGTCCCGAGATTGTGACGAGTCTCTTGATTATGTATTTTTGCATCCGCAGGAGAGCTCTGCACTGTGCAACTGGAAAGGAAACTGGACACTCCACAAATAAAAGAGGTCTTTATTTCAAATATTCCGAATCGTCACCGAAAGACAGATGAATCGGAAATTAGGATTTGAATAAATGGGAGTATTATAATCATAACATTAATTTCTTGAGATATAAATTGGCTCTGTGATGCATAGGATGCTACGGGGATGAAAGCTCATCCGTATCTCGCTCGCTATGATTCGGGTGGATTAAAAATAGATTCGCCTAGTCACGGAGTATCAAGACGGAATTATAAAATATTATTAGAAGTTAGGAAAATCTTTCGCTGAATTTCTTTCAGAATAAATTTAACACCGTGACTCAATTTCTATCTTGCTCGCTCGTATGCCACGCTCTCTTTCTCCCCCTCTTTCTCGACGCCCTCTTCTTCTCCGCGTCTCTCTGTTGCTTCCTTTTTCACGAGGAAAAACTTGGTGCCCGATACGTGTCCACATAAAAATGTAAGCTGGGAAAGACAGACGCACAGACACACAGGCACAAAATGATATTTCTTGTATTTCTGGAGTTATGCATAATTGTCTCTCGGCCGTCGAGATGAGCCAGGACGATTTCATCGTCGGTGGATACTCGTTGCCAAGTCCCCCGAGTCTTCCGGGAAAACGCACAGACACAATTTAAGTGTTTTTCTTTTTTTGCTTTCTTCATTCTTCGGAATACCCGAGATAGAAAGCAGCACGGCAAATGCATAAAGAAGGTGAGATATTTGTCGCTTAATGTATTTATGAAATTAGGCGTTTGATGATTGAATTGAGAATTCGAATGCTCTCGAAGTAAAAAATATGCTGTTTATAAACACTCGCAACGTACGATGAGTCAAGATTCGAACGACTATACGTGGACGAGCTCGACGTGGAGCGAGAAAAAGAGAAAGAGGGTGCGCGTTGGGAGTGCGTATATATTTAGAGAATTAGGCCAACCCGAACGAAGCAAAGTTATTCATCCCTTTAAACGAGTTTTTCAACGTGCTAAATGAAAATTAATAAAAACACCTGTCAAAGCTCTTGTTCGGTGATGGAATTAAAAGGAGAACCATTTAGATAATGAAATAGGTTGTAAAGATAGATATAGACGATTGGTACGTTTGGGAATAGAACTTGAAGAGTGGCTCTTCGACGGCCTATAACAGAGACGAAGCTCGTGACTACTTGGCTTACGCACTTGAATGTTTTCAAGGCCCGCTTTTGTGTGTATTCGGGTTTGTGTACCGCGCAAACTCCACATATGCAACTTTGACGTAACAATAAGAGAGTCTTGGCGAGATGCGGAGGAGAAACGAAGAAGAGGCAGTGCGAGAGGAATCCCGTTAGGACATGAGAGTGCATATAGAGCTGAGAAGACGTCGACAGAGCCTATTGAATCGAGAGACGAGTCAGAGATTTGAAGAACGTGATGGAAAGACTAACACGTCCCAGAGGGATGAACTCTAATTCTCTCCCCCACCATATCATTTTGTCAAATATTCTTCAAGCATACACTCGAAAGACAGTCATGCCCAAAATACAAAAATTCTTTCCCTCATTTTTGAACAATCGTCGAAATATAATTTGAAAAAATTCGACTGAAAATTTTATAATGTGCAAGAGTTCTCATGACGTTTATATTGTTCACCCATTAAAATCCAAAGCCCTGAGGGCAAATAACAACGTTCCTTACGGATTTTCCTATTTTTTTCCATTCGTATTTGCATGAAATTTGCAAACTTCAGCTCAGGTTTAAATCGGCTGCACTTAATAATTCTGCATCATTCGATAAACCATTTATTCAGTGAATAATAATGTTAAATGTCCTTAAAATATAGTACTTTGAATATTTATTGCATCTGCACATTTTGGATGCGACTGTACGTCCTTAGAGCTAGGAGATCCTTATAGCTAAGTTGTCAGCACATGTTCGCGGTGTGGTTGCGTCTCTACAGCACGCTTTGAGCGCGGAGGAACTTCCGTGTGTTGCAGTTCTGACGTTGGAACGTATTTGCACCGATTCTGCAGCTTGAGACGGTAGTTCGGAATTTTATAGGGTTCAGTCGTCTCAATGGGTGAGGCTCAACCGTCGGAAAATTTCTGTGTGCTGTTTTTTTTTGTTCTTTGGGGGAATCAAAGAGAGGAATGAACGTTTTAATGTTTTTAACAATTATCCTCAATTCCCAGACTGTGCTATTTGAGAAAAGGAATATAAGCCAATAACTATGTTTCTATATGGGTTTTTTTTGTTGTTTCTGGTGGAGCCTCGAGTGAAATAATCACCATGGTCTTTGGCCAAGAGGAGTCTGTCTTTTTGGCCTATGTCGTTTGAGCTTGAGAATCCGCGGAGAGCGTACTAAAGCACCGAGAACGAGAGAGTAGAGTTATTCTGGTGCTCTCCTCTCGGTCGTCGAGGATGATGATGCTTGAAATTCTCTGCCAGGGCGAGCCACGGGCGCGCGAAGAGTACGAGACCTCTCCGCCATATCGTTCGCTCGGAGGAACGAAGAACATGATGAGGAAGAAAATGAAGAGGCGGTGGAAGAGTACGAAGGAGGAAAAGAGGAAGGGGAAATGAGCGAGGACGAGAGGAAAAGAGAGAGAAAGAGAATAGAAGGGGAGGTACAAAATGAAGAAGGGGGCCAATCTCAAATTACTTGGAGAGCTCTGCTCTAGCTAGGAACCAGCAGAGAATCTTTGCCCACCACCGACCGGCGACCTTTTATAGACACTCGATGGTAGTGGGGCGAGGTGGGAGGCCGAATGAAAATCTAGCGAAAACTAGTAGTTTCACGACGAAAAATTTCCGACCCTCTCGCCTTCCTCTCTCCCTTCCAAAACCTCTTTTCCCCCCTTGAAATGCTCCCGAGTTTTATAGCTATGCGCGTCTCGAGTGCATACCAGAACGTATGGACTGCGTGTGCATTCGCCATGTATCCTTAGTGTCCTCCCTGACCAACTCCGTCAATCAGCTCTTACCCCTTAGGTCAATACGAAAATTTCCACGTCACTTTTGTTTACAAACATTCTCCTAACCCCATGCGAATTTTCTCCACATACGCACGATCCACCCTCGCGAAGGTCGAATCGTACCCTACATTTTTCCTTCCTTCTAGTCTCCTCTTCGTTCGCGCTCCATCCTACCAAACACTTTCCGGAAAAATCGAAAGGTAAAATAAGCCTGTCGTCTTATGGAGTTTCACCAACTCAGAGAAACTCGACTGGAGCTTACGCAACATTACGGAAATGGGAACAGGACTAGAAATAAATAGTGAAGCCTCACGTTGCCTCTACACGCTTTGACATAAATGTTCTAATTCACCGATTAACCAATCGGCTCATATTATTTTTATCATTTTTCAAACTCCATCATTCTGGATGAAAATTCAACTTAAGTTAACTCATCGGCAGTTTGTTCAATTGATAAATTCCAGATAAATCATTAATTAGTATAGACAAAAATTGCATCCCTCGGTTGAAGCATTTTGCACGTTATTGTCTCGCAAGAATTTCGATGCAATACGGACGATTACTCAACTTGCAGGTTGTCACTGTAAGGAATTCTCTATCCAACCGCAAAGAACCGAAAGGGAACCTCTCAGGAAAATTAAATTTTCCGAAAAATATTGGAAACCGAATTTTTCTGAAAATTTGATGGAAAATCGTGGAAAACACTTGATCTTATTTGCAAGCAGTTGAAAAGCTTTGGGTAAAATGAGACGAGCTGCTAGATGGAAAATGAAGAGATGGCGAGAACGAGTGCAAAAATAGTGCCATCGATCATAGCCCTCTCGTGGCGAGACGCATTCTTTGGGCATGAGTATGTGTATATTGAAACGATGATTTCGTCTCATTTTCCACTTCCTTTCCGTTCTTCTCGAGTCATCTAAACTTGGCAAAAATCTTCGGTGTCCCCAAAATGCCAATGCCAAAATCGACCCTCGATCCTAACACGCTTTGTCGTCGAGTCTTCATTGTCAATGCTGAGTTTTCCCCTCTCGAATCTCTGTTCGCAACGGGTGACGATTTTTTTTCTGACACTTCTCCCGAGATGACAAAACTTTCGTTAACTTTGGGAATAAGATAAGCCGCTAATAATTGACATGGGGAATAAAAAGTTATGCAACCGTTCATGCGACATTTTTGCATGTAAATCCGAAAAAGTATGACGAGAATTTGAACGAGAAAGTTTTTATGAATGAAAGTCTCCGCCTAGAGAAAGGTCCGAGAGAAAATAAAAAATGTAATTATAAATGAAATATGAAATACACGCGACTGTTTAGAGAAAAATTCGATCAAAATAAAATCCATTGGCTGTAAAAAAAAACTCAATGAAATGTGAAAGAGTTTTACTACACGAGGAAGCTTCATAAATCAGATAAACCCGAGTTGTCTAGCTGACGATGAAAAAAAAATCGAATTTCTAGTAGGATTTCTCGACTACGAAATTCTTTCGATACGAACGTATTCCGGGTGACAAAAATAAGTATGAATTTGAAAAAAGCGTGAAATTGTGTTTTTTGGTATGTTCGCGTAGGCGAGGTCGAGTGTTTGGACGATCAACTGAGGGATGTCCTCGTGGTATAAGTGGCGCGAGTCGATGACGAGGACGACAATCCTATCGAGAATCGAGGCAAAGTCACGGAAAGGTTTGTCGTTGTGTCTTTTTCTGTTTCTCGTCGGTGTTTAAGTTTTAATGGCTATAGCCCCGAAGATTTTGGAACGGTGGGGAGGTAGAACGAGCTTTGGTGAGCGAGGATCTATCGCGCTTGCGTGGATCATGATTTTTCGACGGTGGGCATGGGTCTTACCGGTGCGCGCCATACGAACGACGACTGGTCGCGCACTACGAGTAGGGCGCTGGTCGGCTCCGAAACCCAGAAGAAGAGACGACTCGTTAGACGATAGCCACGACGAAAAACCCACCCACCCTAACCAGTCGTTCTCTCTCTCTTTTTCTCTATTTATCCGATTCTCTCACTCTCTCTAATTTCTTTCTCTATATATTTTCTCCCTTCGAGTCCACACAGACGGACAGACGCTCCATATCTCGGGTAATTGATAAACTCAAACGCGAACAGCTTTTGCCTCATTTCATCAAGCCCCGGAGTTCCAATCGTGTCGTCGTATATGTAATTTGAATTTTTTTGTTTGTTATTTCTCGGCAACCCCCGTGTGATCGACAACGCCGGCACTATCGTGGTCTTTGAAACGGAAAATTAAAAAAATAAAAACACATACAAAATACATTCAACTACCGAACGGATCGCGCAACAGTCACGAGAAGAATTTCGACGGCGGAGGGACGGTCCTCTGGTGAAAAGAATAAATCAACGATAGGATACGAGGAACGGTGAAAACGAACGAGGATCGAGGATAAACAGGAAAAATGTCGTCTTCAGCGGTGCATCAAGCTAAATCATCCAAGTACACTTACCGCTCGAGCGGGGGTGGATCGGCCGACGTCAGCATCGAATACAGCGCCGACCTGACTGCTCTCTCCAGGCTCGAGGTACGTGTTTTTTTTTTGCTTTTCCATTCTCTCTCTCTCTATTATTCCTCATTCCTTATCTCTCCGATTACCTTTCAATCCTCCGATAAACTCAATCCATCGAACCAAAACTTGTACGAATAAAAAGAAAATGGCTTCGTAATAGTGTAAAAAAGTGAAGGACGCTGCAAAAGCTGAATGAGAAAAGGGATTTTCGGAGAAGACCGATAAAGACAAAGTGAAAAATACGGACAATGTCATCGAAAGGTGCAGACGAACGTCGGTGCGAAATAAACAAAAAGACCTTTTGTAATGGTTGGCTTTTATCGCAAAAAAAATCTCCGAGATTCTTAAATGTGGTCAGGATTGAGTGACGCGATACGAAAGTTCAGTGACCATAAGGGATTTTAGTGCCAACGTATATTCGTATAGAAGGAACGAAAGTGAAGACCTCGGACGATGCAATGTAGCTAACCGAATAGCTCGGTACGAAAATAGTCGGCCGGATGAATATCTCTGGTTGGCCCTCCCCTGAGAAGATCGCACCAGCAAGACGTGTGTGTCTGCGTGTCCGTGTGTGTTTGATACTGCGATATTTGCAATGGCTATGTACGAAAACATTTATCTCGACGTTTTGTGGCGCCCTGCTCTCCAATGACGTCTCAAGCCATCTGCCATTTTCCTTTTGTATCCTCTCCTCCTTCCCTTCTGACAATGAGCACAACGAAGCTTTCCAAAATGCATTTTTTCATCTCGAGATTCAAAGACAAACAGAAAAACGATAACGAACAAGTAATTTTTCCTAAAAATATTATTCTCGTCATTTCGATGCGATTATGTTACAGTTTTGTACTTTTATTTAAAATCATTGGGTCCAGATGAAAATCGATCGCCTTTCCAGTTTTTCTAAAGAATAACGTGTCCGATGACGAATCGAATTGTATCTGATTCGTATTCATAAATATTTTTCTGGCTTTCTGTTTATTCGAATGAAAATCTTCCAATCGCGAGAATCTTTGGTCTCGGAATGTATTTTCGTTGACGATTACGTAAACCTATGAATTAAGACTTATTTAAAACGAGACTAATGACAGAGCGAAAACTGACAAGTGGAAGAAAAAAAAAATGATGCATGTTATGAGAATACGGTGTTTATGGTTACAGGACAAAATTCGCCTGCTTCAGGATGATTTGGAGTCCGAGAGAGAGTTGCGTCAGAGGGTGAGTCTGAAATATAATATTTTGGAAGAATAAATTAGTCATATGTCTAAATTTAGGGGATTCGATGGAATTTAAGTTGAATGAGTGCGAAGCCGATTTTATTTTGATATAAGAAAGATACAAGGAACGCCGTGAAAGTTTGATCGGTCGAGGTAAAAGTTGGAAGCCTCCTCGGTTTGGGGCGCGAGGCAAAAAGCTCGGGAGACTCGTCAAGTTTCCAGAGTAAACGGGGCAAAATTATTTTTGGAATTGCGTTTTAACGGGGATAATATAACGGGAGGAATCCGAATATTGTGTAAGAAAAGCTGAGCCCTCCGCGCTTGAGTTTCTCCTTCGTGTAGGAAAAGAGACGACGAATAGTGGATTGAGTGGCTAAGCCAGAGGGTTGAGGGAGGGGGAAGGTAGCAGAGGGAAAAGGGGGATGTAGCCACTAGGTCGAAATGTCCAGCTCTCACGTCGTTTCTATTTCGGGGATCTTCGAGCTCTACAAGACGAGAGAGAAACCAGCTTAAAGCTTCTCTCCTCTTCTCTATGCATTCCATATAAACTCTGTTCCCAGTTTGAATAAACACGATTTTGCGCCGCACGAAAATCAGCGGCGTTTTCGTATCCAAGAAAACAAAAAAAAAGGACTAAAAAAAAAAAATCAAATTCCAGCTTCCATTTTTATGAGGAAAGAATGCGCTAATTCCTTTTTCGCGGATGTTGAATCATCCCTCCAATATACGTACGTTTTAGCATAACACACGAGGTACAGATATAAACGCATCGTCGGTAATATGAATAAAGCTACGAATATAGCGGCCGGTAGTCCCAAATTAGATCGTTCGCTGTTCCCGATGTGCCGTTCGATGTGCAACAGAGGCACACCGTCGATGTGACGTCAGACTATGTACGCGATCGTCTATAGTTATTGGAATTTTGTTGTCATACTTCGGGATGTTCCGGCCTTTCGCTAGATATGACAATTCGATTCTTCAAGAGTCTCCTCGTTATTACGAAAAATTAAATTGTATTCAATCGCTCGGCGGTTTCAAAATCGTGACGATCCGATGGCTGACATGCGCACGCTAATTTAAAAAATCTCTTCTTCAATAATGATTACCCTTTTTATCAATAATCTTGGCATTCATTTTGTGACAATGGACGAGACTACTGATGAGACAAAAGGCGAACAATAAACACAATTATTTCTCTAATTAACTTCTATGAATATTTCCAGAGCCGCATGTTGAGATTTATTTATAAAAATTGATATTTTTTTCCAATAGATCGAACGTGAGCGCGCCGATTTAAGCGTGCAAGTAATTCAGCTGTCCGAACGCCTTGAAGAGGCCGAGGGTGGCGCCGAATCTCAGGTCAGAATAATTATAAATTAATTATCAACTAAATTTTGTTTTTTTTTTCCATGGAATTTGCTTATAATGGATTTTAGTTTCGTGTCTAGTTTATATTTCGTTAAAATTGGTATTTTTTGAATTTTAAGTTTGAGATCAACAAGAAGCGAGACACGGAACTGTTGAAGCTCCGTAAGCTTCTCGAAGATGTACATCTCGAGAGCGAGGAAACTGCTCACCATCTGCGCAAGAAACACCAGGAAATCGTGGTCGATTTTCAAGATCAGATCGATCAGCTGTCAAAGTCCCGTGCTAGGTTAGTATGAACAAACAAAACGATCAACAATTCGGTCCAAACGTCCATGTAGATGCTCAACGAATTTAAACTAAAGAAACAACGACTAAAATTTAATGAAAAATGACGATAATGCCTACGGAACTGGCCGGATTCCAAGCCAAAACCTCGCTCTCTAAACATAGTTCGAGATTTTCGGCATTGCCCGGCACCGATTCTTTTTACACGATGTTACAAGGACGTGTATCGCTCTTCAGAAAACATTCTTCCGGTCATTGTTGAGGTCAGCCAGGTTGTGATCCAAAAATCGCAGCGACCCTCGGGAAATATATTTCGAAAAATGAAACCATAAGGACGAGGAAACAGAAATAATTCTGTTTCGATCGTGTATCCGCGTTAATTAGTAGCGAAGCAAACTCCATCGAATCGCGTCCCTGTAACGCCTGAACTCATCTGTGTAGCTCGGAAATAATAATAGACTGGGAATAACGAGTTCACACGTCACACGTAACATATTTTCTGAGTCTAAAGTGGAATTGTTACTCTGATGGGAATTCGTTATGAGTTTATTAACATTTTCTTCCGGGCCTCTTTTATTTAACGCAAAAAAGAAACTTCTATTTGCGGAAAGTGGTTGCTGATCTCGTGGGAGATGATAATACGAATGTAAATGGTTAGACAGGTGAGGAAAAGAGTCCACCTGTTGAAGGATATACAGGACTGAGGGTTGGCGATGTATGAAGAGGTGAACCACCGAGTTTGTCTGTTAAAGTCTCGTTAAAATGGCGCTTCACCCGCTTTGCAATTCCTATACGTGTTTCTCGGTTTCTCGCTCTCTCTCTCTCTCTCGCACACACACATACAGAGATACTCTGACGACGAGAGTTTTGATCTCCATTCGTTTGCCTCTGTCTTTCACGTTTGCTTCGAGCTCTCTCAACAACTTCGCCGGCTTATGACTATTTTTAACCCGCGTGCGTTCGAGTCGCGAGAGTCGCGAGAAACAGAAAGAGAGAGAAAGAGAAATCCTCAACCCCGCACTTTGCCGCGCCTTATTAGTACACGAAGACCGCGGTCCGAATCCCCACTATACCCACGAAATCGTCTCGTATGACACCTTACACCCTCCATGAGCGCGTGGGTGGACCGTCAACGCGAAAAACAATTTCTTTTATCTACGTTTCTCTCTTCACCTCCTTCCTATTCTCCCTGCTGTCGCTTTGTGTTTCTGAGCACCTTGTCACGTGATACCAAGAGACATCCATGACACCCGTGACCAAAGCCCGCGCGCAGAAAATAACTGGAATATCGGGGAATAACACTTTCGGACGAATTCCCTCGTAATGACTGTTCGAAATTACTCGACGCCGTTCCCGGCTTCGAGCTATCTTGGTCGCACGAGCCTGCCCGAAAAAAATCTTTCCATAAACAAATTAAACATCGGATCGTACAGAATGGACCGGGAAGTATACGGTAGCACAAATTTAATCACAAGTTCTTCAGAATCAACATTATTTTTAGCATTTTTGGCCCTTCGGTTGTTGCACACTTGACCAGGGCGAAAGTGCACCGCGAACTTTGCACTTTTTTCACGTCGTAAACCTTTCTATATTATCCGAGAGTCGAAATTTTTTATTGCTAAAATCTGAAATGCGGAAATGTGGAACGAAATTTGAAAAAGCTTTGTCGGAAAAGGCTACGCTCCGAGCCTACAATTTTAATGAAATATATTTTCCATGTTTTTCCAAGAGATTCCAAAAATTTAAAGGTACACAGTTGGTTAATGGAAAAAAACTGAAATTCCAGATCTGACAAGGAAAAAGCAAAATTCCAACAAGAAGTATACGAGCTCCTCGCTCAACTTGAGAGTGCCACGAAGGAGAAGTCCCTTTCGATGAAGACGGTTGAGAAACTGGAGATTCACGTTTCTGAGCTCAATGTCAAAATCGAAGAATTGAATCGCACGATAATCGACATCACGAGCCACAAGACTCGTATCTCACAAGAAAATATTGAATTGGTCAAAGAAGTTCAGGACTTGAAGGTTCGTCGATATTAAAACTGAACAAAGTCATCTTTCATTTTTCCCATCAAATTTTTATGTGCTAAACATTTTTTCAACAAATACAGGTCAATATGGAGAGCATAGTATACACGAAGACCCAATTGGCCAGCCAATTGGAAGACTCGCGCCGTCGTCTCGAAGACGAAGATCGTCGTCGCTCAATGATTGAAGCATCCTTGCACCAGGTCAGTAAAAAAAACAATCAAAAGTCACAGTAACAGCTGAACCATAAATTAAAATATCGATGTCAATAAAAAATCATTTTTAACCACGTGCTCGTAGACAAGCACAAGCGGATGCATGATAATTATAATTTCATGGATCACAGAATGAATAATTGAAGAAGTTGATTACAAAAGTAATCTTAACTTCATAATTATCGTCTAATTAGCCTAATGAGCATAACGTTTGTGTTGACCAATGTTGATTGTTTATACGAGGATGGAAAGTTGGTATTTCAAACCCTGCGAAACGGTTACAGGTCGAAATTGAATTGGAATCGGTACGCGTACAACTTGAGGAAGAGTCTGAGGCTCGTCTGGACCTCGAGCGTCAATTGGTCAAGGCTAACGGTGAGGTCTCCATCTGGAGGTCCAAGTATGAGACCGAAGCTAATGCCCGTGCTGAAGAGGTTCGCAAAATGCCTTTCTTTTCTTTTCTTTTTTCTGTATGGTTAATCAGTTATTGAGAAAATTCGGATTTTCGTCGTTTATTTTTGCTCTGGGGTGAGTGATTTTTTCATTTAATTATTCGATTGACACAGGTTGAAGAAATACGCCGCAAATACACCTGCCGCATCCAAGAACAAGAGGAACAAATCGAAAATCTTCTCGTCAAGATAAACAACCTTGAGAAGCAGAAATCTCGTCTCCAATCTGAGGTTGAAATTCTCATCATTGACTTAGAGAAGGTAAATTTTGTGAAAATTATAATTCCGCAATATTTTATTGTTTTTCATGGCCAGAAGCAATTATTTTTCTTGATTTTCTTTTCAAGGCAAATTCAACCGCTCGGGAGCTTCAAAAACGCGTGGAGCACATGGAGAAAGTCAACATCGAATTGAAATCACGCATTGAGGAAACCGTCACCCTGTACGAACAAAGTCAACGCGATCTCCGCAACAAACAACAGGAATTGATGCGTTGCAACGCTGAATTGGAAAAAACTCGTGACCTCAAGGAACAACTTGCACGTGAAAACAAGAAGCTTGGAGGTACGAATAGGGTCGACAGTTAGTTGGATGACCCAAATTCCAAATTTTCATTTGAAATAAATTTCCTTGTCCGACTTCTGGAATTTGCCACTAGATCAAAAATTCTGATGACCTGTATTACCAATTTGATGATACATCGAAAAAAGCAACACAAGCAATGGCAGAGCTTTAGATTTCGAAAAAAAAATAATTACAGTAATGTTCGTTAATTTGGACGTTGAAGACTTTCTCAGATCAAAATTCATGAAAATTTCTCATAAAAACGTTCGCTTTAGTATTTCGAAACGAATGATCAGAGTTAATAAAGATCCGTTTTCTGAAATGATTTTTCCAGACGACTTGAACGATGCCAAGAACCAACTTGCTGACATGAACCGTAGACTCCACGAGCTGGAACTCGAACTCCGTCGTCTTGAGAACGAGCGCGAAGAACTTGCTGCTGCGTACAAAGAAGCTGAAGCCGTAAGCATTAAATTTCTCTCCACATTCTTTATGGAAGATTTTAGAGCATTGGTAATGAAATCTGCTAGATAGATTACGAATTGAGAGGGAAATTTCGATTTGCAGGGACGTAAAGTCGAGGAACAACGTTCGCAGAGATTGTCTGCTGAATTGAGCCAACTTCGTCATGAAGTGGAGCGTCGTCTCGCTGAGAAGGACGAAGAGATCGAAGCTATTCGGTACGTCTTTAATTAATTTTATCGAATGAATTTAATCAGCTGTTTGATTGAGTAAGGCTAGTAAATAATGTTTATGCTCGAGTGAAATAATCCTTGGCATCGTCTCGTTAACAGCCTGACGAAATATGGGATTAGTCACTCATTCTTGTCTGCGACATCCAATGAGTATTTTTATTCGGTCACAGTTATAATTGGAGTCATTAATCATTAATTACTTTTAGAGTCGATCGCACCAATCGAGCATTAATCGTCCTGATCGCCAATCCTTAAACTTTTAATTCAACTCCATTTTTCGTCTTCACTCTCCTTCAAACGATAGCATGAGAATTCATCGAGACAATAACTGAAGAAAAATGAAAAAAAAGGATGGAATTGATAGGAAAGCAATTTTGCGAGAAGAAATTTCCTGCCACGCCTGCGGCCGATTAAAATTAACACCGGCACATTTCGTTAATTGTCCCAGACCGAAAAGCCATGAAAAGAGAAAAATGAACGAAATAACAGAAGATTTTCCGCAAGTTGAGGACGAAAATAATATCGGAGACAGAAATCGTCGGAAGAAAAGGTCCGCACACTACGAAAATCTGTTCGAAGCTGAGGATCGATCTCTCGACAGGTCACTCATCAATTTAATCTCGTTGCATATATAAACGACACCTGAAATCGCGATTTGTTGGCGTCTGTCAATAAGACGATTATAGTCTAGCAAAGTCGCGGTCTAGTTATTAGACCCGCTGATTGGTTGATCCCGATGCGAGATTAGTGACGGGGGAACGAAAAGAACGTACAAAATCTACATAAATAATGGGACAGAGCTTCGATGGGGCTCATTTTTTTGTCCCCAACATCTTTTCATCACTCGGATCGTGAGCATTGATGGACACCTACGAGACGACGTTTGTACGCGGAATAAGAAATCACGGATTAATAACAAAAAAATCACTGCAGTCATTCCGAAAAAGTAATGAAATTATTTGCCATTACGCGTACTTGTGAATCGGATTCGAAACTTCTCGATAGTCAACGGAATCGGTGAACAGAGAAAAAGATAAAAAAAGAGAGAGAAACTCCCCAAGACTAAAAAATAATTGAAAGATCAATAAATTTTGTTTCGAAATTCAAAACGGTGCGAAATCTTCGAAAAACTTAAAAAATAAACGAAAAATAGAAGAAAAAAATATTGGCAGTTCTACGAGTGCGCGGTTGAGCGACGTAAAAAATTAATTCAAATTCCGCCTTGGAAATAAAGGAAACATAATAAAAATGCCGAATGACATGCCTCTTGCACAAATGCCCGTTGTCTCAAAATGGCGCCATTATCCAACCTACGTGTACGACAAGAATTACGCTTGTGGTATGAATTATTATCAACCGATGATAGACTACATGGATGAACGTGATAGCCGTTTAGCCGAAGGTGAAAGTTGTGACAAGGAGAAATCACGGAAATTGCCGGAGTTGCCATGGACGGATGGACGTGAAATTTGGGAAAATCGGCAAGTTCTGCCTTATACGCGAGAGGAATTAGTTAAGCACGCGATCAACGCCGAAACACGAGCCAAAGAACATCTTTCGCGTTTTAAGGTACACAAAAATGATGAATTGACACGTAAAAATGGGATTTTATGAGAGAGAAGACTGGGACGGATAGATAGAGATCGAACGAACGAAGAGAAGGGGGGACGAGGAGAGAAAGGAATGGGGCAATGAAAGCGGGACGCGATAACAAGGGTTTGCAATTTATGCGAGAAAAGAGGGGGGGAAATTGGCGAGGGGGGTCGCCGACGCGAAACGGTAAAAATGGAAGATGATTGGCGCGGGCAACTTGGCGACTGGCTGACCTTTTCTGTATCTAAATCGGTCTCGTTGAAGAGGCCAGGGCTCTCGGGAGTTCTCGATTCACGAAGCCCACCGATAGAAGCATTTCGGCACAGTGCGCCGAATGACGGGTCAACTTTTCACTTCGCCTTGCCATCCTGCCGTAGCCGTGAATTTACGCAGTTGATACTTGAACTTTTCACTTTTTTACAATCTGCTTGTTGCTTATTTCATTCAGTGCTCAGGAGAACGACGCTTGCAACATTTCTGTTCGTAGCTCAGGGTGAGCATCCTCATTATTTACATCCAATCGAAATCCTGAAACCATTCAGATCAATAACTTGATAGCCAGTGACAATTATTGACTTTGTAATTCTCGTTTTTATACAAAAATACTAACAAGTCGCTGGCGAGTCGTAATTTTGCGAGCTCGTCGATCTTTTCATGTTAAAAATATCATTTACGTAATTTTATTGACGAAACTTTGCTTAATAATGACATACGAATGACGTAATGAATTTTGGAATATTTTTTGATACGAGGCTAACATTTCCGATATTTATTGAGCGTGGGGATTAAAAATTCGTACGCGTAGCGCCACCAATACATAGCGAGTCCCACGTCGACCCTCTGCAGTAGGAATTTTTCAAGTTTGTTTTTTCTAGCAAGACATAGTTTCATAAAAATAACGAGTGAAAAGGATCTGAAGTTTTAAATAAATGGTATATTTCGAAGCTAGCGAAACGATCGGACTTTAGTCTGAAAAAAGCAGTTGAGGCGACCCACGTGACTAAGGAAGTATTGTCATCGAGCCAAGAAGCGAAAAAACTGAAGATGTCTTCGAGAATACGAGAAATTTGTGCGTCTCAAGAAATGAGCGAGATTGCCTCAATGGCTGATTTATCGGTTCAGAATATTCGGAATATGCAAATGATCAAGGATGTCAAACAAGCGCTGGAAACTGGAAAGAGACTGCGCGCGAGATCAGCAAGAAGCATCGAGTTTCACCTCAAAGCAGATGCTCTGAAAAATCTCTCGAGGTCTCAGGAGGAAGCAGACATTCGGAAACAACAAAGAGAGACCATGAACGCATTGCAAGAGGAAAGAGAAATCGAAAGCTCCATGCAGGAGAGAGCTAGACGTTTTTACAAAACCGAAGAAGACTTCGAACGCTTGGACGAACTTACCGACGAACTCAAAACCCTCGAGTGCAGATCCAACAATTATTTCAGTGACAAGAGGTAGCCGAACAAACAAAACAAAAACAAAGAAACTATTTCTTCCTCTCGCGACCCTTGTCCTC
Source organism: Campopleginae sp. 14b (assembly GCA_030522525.1). Lineage (NCBI taxonomy): Eukaryota > Metazoa > Arthropoda > Insecta > Hymenoptera > Ichneumonidae > Campopleginae sp. 14b. The sequence goes on from JAPYYS010000090.1 coordinate 43,516, forward strand.
GTGCTAATTTCTCATCGTTATCAACCCTCAAGGAATGTACGAGGTAAATCTCACAAAAACTGTGAAGCCTCGGAGGAAAAAAAACCAATCACAAATGTATACGGAGAAAAAATGTTCCCCCGTGCCATCCACCCCCTCCAAGATTCGTGATCCTTCATCGCTTGTTTAATTAATTGATAATTAATCAATCGTTTTTTTGTTTCATTAAAATATTGCAGCAAGCAAACGAGCATCGAGATCGAACAATTGAACGCTCGCGTTGTCGAGGCTGAAACGAAACTCAAGACCGAAGTCCAGCGAATCAAGAAGAAGCTCCAGATTCAGATAACTGAACTTGAGCTCTCGCTCGATGTTGCAAACAAGAACAATCTTGATCTTCAGAAGACGATCAAAAAGCAGTCTCTCACACTCACGGTGGGTCGCTAATTTCGTTAATAACATTTCTACAAATTTTTTAGATAAAAAAGATGAATGGCGCTTCTTCTGGAATTTTTTTCTCGGAAGATTTTCGTCATTTTTCAAAAGCTACTGCAATTTAAAAACTTGGAAGAAATTTGCACACTTATGCACGAAAGTCTAGAAATATTATGCGCTAATTAGGAATGTTGTAATTTCAGGAACTGCAATCTCATTACGACGAGGTGCAGCGCCAATTGTCGGTGACCCTCGATCAACTTGGCATCAGCCAGCGTCGCCTACAATCTTTGACTGCTGAGCTCGAAGAAATTCGCGGCAACTATGAATCCGTAAGAATTTATTAACGATGATTAATGAGACAGTGATAAATGGCATTGGAATGTGGGATGATTAAAAAATGATTTGTTACTCATCGAACAGGCACTTCGGGCCAAGAGGACCGTCGAGCAGCAGTACGAAGAGTCGGTCAGTCGAATCAACGAACTTACGACGATAAATGTTAACATTGCATCGTCGAAGGCAAAGATTGAACAAGAATTAACAGCGCTTGCCGGTGATTACGAGGAAGTGACAAAAGAACTTAGAGTCAGCGACGAGAGATATCAACGTGTACAGAACGAGTTCAAGCACACCGTAGAAATTTTGCACGAAGAGCAAGAACGTATTGTCAAGATCGAAGCTATCAAGAAATCTCTTGAGATTGAGGTGAAGAATCTCTCGATCCGTCTTGAAGAAGTCGAGGCTAATGCGATCGTTGGGGGCAAGCGTATCATCAGCAAGCTCGAGGCTAGAGTGAGTGTTGATTTTTTCCTTTTATTTCCAGTCAAATATTAAGAATATATTTACGAGCTCGAATGTAGCCAGGAAAATGGGATGTTGAGGTGAGGGATCAGTCGCTATCTCGCTACTGTGTGAGTGCAAGAGAGATAGATGCGATTTTCGAAATTTAATATTTTCGATACGGTTTGATCGATAACAAAAAAGCCATTATCAGGGCCTTTTTTCATTATTGGTCAAACGACGACGGAGAATTTTCATTTAGAAAATTCAAGGTGACTGATCCATCAGCTTAATATAAAATTGATCCTGAATAAACGTGGTCGTGACGAAACGAATAAAAAGTTGACCCAAGAATTGCGATATTCCAGATCCGCGATTTGGAATTGGAGTTGGACGAGGAGAAGCGCAGACACTCGGAGACGGTGAAGATTCTCCGCAAGAAAGAGCGTCACATCAAGGAAGTGATGATCCAGGTTGAAGAGGACTCGAAGAACGTAGCGCTCTTACAAGAATCTCTGGACAAAACGTGCCAGAAGGTCAGCATCTACAAGAGGCAATTGCAGGAACAGGAGGGTATGTCGCAGCAGAGCGTTACGCGAGTGCGTCGTTTCCAGCGAGAACTGGAAGCTGCGGAGGATCGTGCAGATACAGCTGAGAGCAATCTGACCCTGATTCGCGCGAAACACCGTAGTTTCGTAACGACCTCCTCTGTTCCCGGATCCCAGGTTTACCTTGTCCAGGAGACGAGGCGAGAGGAGAGCATGTAAAGAAAAAAAAACGATGAAAAACAACCGCATCTCCGTCTAACAAAAAAAGCAAAAGAAACGAAAAAAAAACGCTCGGTCCTACCCAACACAAGCGAAAAGATAATAATGGAATAAGCGCCTGGAACCCTCCGTGAATACAAACCTAGCGTGCAATATCGCTGAGCCGATAAATGAGATAAAAATAAAACACATACACATACACGGACTCAAGCTCCCGAGCACATTTTCAAAAATAACAAAACTACGTCCTTTCCATCGTTGTTATATTACTTTCGATCTTACTGTAGCGATAGTAAACAAAACCAAAAATTCAGCCACATTCAATCCAGTTAACCTCTCCTCTGCGAATTTCAAATTGCTCGATGAATTGCCTTTATAGGTAACGACGAATAAGCCGCTTTTCTATTCGTTTTCTCCTCGAGATCGTGAGGATAACGCGTGAGCGAGATGGTATGGTTTTCGCAGCCAGTTTAACAATTTATCGTCGACCACCTTTAAAAAAAAAACAGAAGCTGGATGAAAGTCAGCGAATGGTCATCTTCGTTTGATAAAAACAAAGCATATATCTATTAAAGAATTTGTATAATACCCAGGAAAAATGTAAACGTGCGCACATAAAGAGATAAAAGAGAAACACAATGACACGTAACATCGCACACACACGAATACACCCTCAGAGACAATCGCCCGCTGGATTTGTTAAGAAACTATTTTATTTTTATAAAAGAGAATAAGTGAGATTTAGAGCGGAATACACACATGGACACACAGATGGTTAATTTTTGGGTGTTGTACTCGGCCGATTTTTGTGTCGCAGCAGACGAGACAGGGAGAGCGACGAGAATTGACGAAAGAAAAAATATCTACCGACCACAAAATGACGGAGAATAATAACGAGGAATGGCAAATATGGCAATAGAATGGAAAAGTATCAGGAAGGACAATCCAAAGACCGGAAACAGGTTCCAAAAAATTTTAATACTTCAGTAAAAAAAAAAAAAAAAAAGAACACAAAAGTTTTTACCATGAGAAATTCAGTGTACGCATTTATACATGAATATACACATATCAATCTCTATATATACGTGTATAAATGGGCACACAGAATGGAGACTTGATTCAACGACAACCTGCAACATTTCCAGCGAGATAAAAATCCTTCGCTTGGTCCACGAGAGGGGAACACATCGAAAAATACCGTCAGAACAAATGATAAGGAAAAAAGCACAAAGATTAATTGCATTATTACTACTTACCGAACATCATCTCACTTTAAAAGAAAAACATCGCACCGACCGATGATTATATGTACATTTATTTATACATGTGTATACGAGCACAGTTATACATTTATACATAGATGTACGAATAATCCTCATTTTAATTTATCGTTAAAGTAAGGGAATAAAATGAACGAAATACGTATGAACGTCTACCAAACGTAAATACATATTGTATTTAAATAATAATAATTATAATAATAATTCTACTCTATTACTACATAGATAGGTATTATTTTGCCCATTCACAGAGTCTCGTTGTACGACATACACATTAACCTGTGTCAACATATATAATTTAATAATAAACTGAACGCGTACGTACGAAATTCTCGATTCTCTCGGCGCTGGTTTTTTTTTTTTCATCTCGTTGGTCAATCTCCTTCGTAATTCTCCGTTGCACGTTCGTCATGCTACTCAACTTCGACAACTCTGCCCAGAGGAAACAGAAGCAACTCCGTTTTTCAACTTTTTCGAGGGAGATGAGCTGATAGTGCGAGGTCGTCGCAGCCGTTCTATGAAATACGCAGCTAATGTGGTGTTTTGTGCGAAGTGCAATCGCGAACGTCAGGCAGGCTGTGGAGCTGAGCCGCGTCTTTTTGAAATGACGATTATTACGACAACTCGGCTAATCTAACGAGCGTGGCTTTCGAACGCAGTGCAGGAGCGTAAACGGTGGTAAACTTTGTTAGGAGGGATCTGTGTTTTAGAACGTTGGGGTCGATTATTCTCTTATCTGCGCTTTTAGTATTAGGATTCTTCAAACAGCACTCATCTAAGGCGTCATTGTGTCGCTGAAAACCCGTTGGACATGATGGGTACGTTCTGAACTCGGCCTTTGTTCGCGGCATTGCCGTGCAGCACCCGTTGCTCCATTCTTGCACTGCGCAAGTTATAGCCTTCGTTGTTAAGAGCTAAAGTAACGCACAAGCCACTTGGGGAATGACAGCAAACTGCTTGACGACGGGTCGCACTCTCCTCTCCGTTCGTTTGTGCATGCACTGCCGATGAACGAGCTCATCTCAGACAACCTAATCCCATAAGGCCGAGAATGGTCCGCGATAACGTGGGCGGTATCAAGAGCTGAGTCCAACAACGATCTGTCTTTTGTGCTATTGCGAGATGATGGAACATCAGCTAATGTTCTTAACGCTTGTTTCTTATTAAACACACTTGTTTATTCCAAGTTCGAAAACGAAAGCTTAGAGCATAAAAGCGAAGAGAATGTATGCATCCTCTGGAGAAGCCCAAGCTGGACGCCGCCAGAAACTGAGCGGCAGGACCTACCGATCTGTACAAACAGCCTCACAAGGCAGACCAGCGGTCGCGCCTTCCGTCATGTAAGTCGTGGAGCACGCCTCGGTGGCAGCAGAAAGATTGACTCGCATTAAGCATCGGCGGATCAAACCCGATCTCGTACAAACCTTGTTATCTCGTACGTTGTACTGCAGTTCTCGGCTCTCACGGCACTGACCAACACTGAGTGTTTCGCAATTACGATACTGTGCGGCTTAACGACTCGCTACGTGTGAGCGTGCTGTTGCACCTGTTTGCATTTCTTTGCATTCCATCCCAGTGTCCTCATGTTGGTGATCGTTGAGCCCAGAGTGAAATGTCTTTCCAAACTAGATTTTTTGTTGTCGATCCATTAGTTAATCTCGACTGCCCTGTTACGATATTATGGAACGACGACAGCTTTTGATTTGAGACTTGCATATCCAAGGGTAATATTCCATTTCGCACTAAAATTTTGGCATGAAAAAGGAAAAACGTCACGAATAAATGTCAATTTTTTAGTTCGCTTTATTTTTTCGTTTTCTTTCCCAAAGTAAATTTCTTCATTCCAACGATTTGCTTGCATTCCGACGACAATGATGTTTGTTGTAGTATGATCCACCGGGCATATTCGAAAGATCGTCAAAACTCGAAACCCTTCATTTTTCATGGCTGCGATATTGACAGGCAGCGATTTTTGAAGAAATAAATAAAACTACCGGTATGAAACGATGATTAGTATAAAATTCGTAACTCGCCATCTCTATTTTGATCGACCTGATTTCGAGTTTCCACGAGCTCCGAACGCTATTTTATCGCGTTACAAAAAGTCGTGAATCATTATTAAATCATTAGATACGATAATATACCTATCAACGATATTCGCATGTATTCTCGTTCACCAGTATACGCTCACCCGAACCCGCGCTCTTCTCTCTCGACACATTTCTCCCACATTCGAATAAAAAAGTTGAAATCTGCAATAATAAATGAAAAATAATCGAGACAGCACGCACCGGGGGCTTAATTCGAAATTTCTACGCTTCGTTTACGGAATATTTCGTAACCGTTAATCATTATTGCGATATAATAGCAAACTACAATGAATATTGTTACACAAATGTTTATGCACCGGAATGCCTTTTTAAAAAACGTTGCATAATTATTGTTTCATCGGTGAGTCACATCGGGATACGTCTCTTTCAGCTTTGTGTTAATATTTCTCTTCGTGAAGGTTTATGTAGTTTAGTAATTAGTGAGATGTGCGCGTCCTGAGGGAATTCTATTTTATAATTGAATGGGTGTGTTGATTAAAAGTACAAAAAAATGGAGATATCGTAGGAAACCGTTTGGGGTTTTCGATACCAAACTCCTCACAATTGTGATTTTCACCTCAAAGATCGAGCGTTGGGGTAACGTCGTGTGTCAAATATATTTAAAAAGAAGCAATAAAATCGGTAACTCTCGAGACACGCCTACTTACGATTTGCTCTCGTGAAAACGTGCTGCCCACCCTTACATTTCACTGCGAACGTCATCTTTCTATCATAGAAACGTACAAGTGGCAAAGGAGAATAAAATAATATAAGTTAGTCGTACATGTACGATGAGATTATTTTTTTCTTGCGTAATTTACAAATAAGAAAAAGAAAAATTACAAAAACCATTTATCGAATGGTCGGTTACGGTATATTAATCGTCCGCCTTTATTCGTTTAACGAAAATGACAAGTTTTCGTTATTCGTGTTGTTCGCTCAATGATCACTCGTTCATACCCTTTTTCTTTTCATTTTCTTTATGTACAGAGTATCATACATGGAACAAAATACCCAAAGCAAAAGGAAGTCCCATCCAGAACGTCGGCATCGGCGTGAATCAATGAAAACGAATGAATTAAGCAGGAGAATTTTTTTAAATTATGTTTTTACGTGAATGAGCGATCCTCGAAAACGCTGAGAAATTAAATGGCAAAAAAACATGTTCGTTCGCCTGTGAATCTCAGAGGGCGATAAGAATCGATGGATTTTAATGCGGAAACGAAAAAACGCAATAGTATCGATCGATTCACACGAAATATCAAACGAAACAATATTTTCTGACAGCTGCAAACGATTCCGCTGCAAACGATTCCGGAATGAAGAACAAAAATTCGTCATAGCCCAACGGTTATTCATATACAATAGTAATCGTAGTCGGTGGAAAAGAGTAAATAGCAATAAATAATGAACAGAGAAAGTCGATAGTACAAAAGAGAGTAGAAAGGCAAATATAAGAGCAATGATCCATTTTGATTCTTCGATATTCCGGACAAGTTTGCGCCAAGAGGTAGAAGGAATGAAAATTTAAAATGAAGTAACAAAAAAAAAGTTCTGAAAGGCCATGATAAAAATTGTAAAAATCCAACACAATTGGAATGAGCCATTCAACAATTTGCTTCGTTCTGTCATTATTTTTCGTTATTTTCTCCCATGTCTTGTTGTTTACCTTACTTCTGCTATTCTAATATAGTACGTATGTATTTATTTATGCATAAAAACTAGATATAGTAGTGCGGATATCGTTCTAGAGGTTGCTAACTCTCGTCCTAATGCCGTTGGCTCGTTTGAATAATTCTTTTTATCTTTCGCTTCGTTTCCATCGTTTCTCTGTAAATTCGCCAAATCTTTGTCTAATCTCTCTATCATTTGTATCAATAATTTGTACAGTCGGGGGTTCAACGTCGGAGCAGGTAGGGAGATAGGCTTACGCGCACACGCGTTTATTTATATTCACAATCCTATTATTATTTATACAATTTTTCGAAGCATGGGTTGTAAACTCGTGTGGTTTATTGGCAGTTTGGCTGTTTCATCGGTTACATCGAAGTTAGATAGGACTGTTGTGTATTCTGCAGGGCCCAGCAGCTTTATATATAATTCCATAAAATTCATTAAAAAAATAAAACAGAAAATTAAAATTGATGAAATGTTTAAAAATGCGGAATCATTGTTCGTACTTTTGGACAAAATCCGAAAAGATAAAAATTGATAGTTGAAACAGCGTGAAAATCGTATACTACAGGGTTTTTCGGTTTTTTTTCTTCTTTTGGAGCTTTTCCTTTTTTATTCATCACCGTTAACGAGTTGACTGTGTATTGGAGAAAGAAAGAAGGTAAAAATTACATTCTCGTATGTTTTGGTTGGGTCGGAAAACTGTTATGTATCTCGATTGAGTTAACTTTTTGTTTTTCGTCAGGTATTGGCACAAGATTGTACTAAATGGTTTGATAAACCTGGAGGAGAGATTCCGTCGATACTTCACGTTATACTTGATGCAAACGATAAATATATATTTACTATTATATGATATATTACGTGTTACGCGTGTGTTATATTTCTTTACTAATACAGAATGTCGGGAGAGTTGCAATGAATTATTTAGAGTGTGACGGTACAACGCGAAGCTTCGACGTCTCTAAATTATCGTTAATTACGTATTAAAATTAACCTACGAGTAATAGGAATGTATGAAGAGAGTTTTGGGCTCTGTTGAGAGTTGAAAAAAGGCAAAAATTATCTCGATATTCGTTTGTACTAATCGTACAATAATCCCGCGGCATTTGGTACGAGATTCGAGACGCGTTTCCGATTCTCGACTACGATCTTTAAATTATCTCCTTTTTTTTCTTCTTCTTTTTATTATTAACCATAATGGTACGAATATTAGTTTCAGTCTTTGTGTGAATTGCGATTCACGAGTCGACTCCATCGCATTCCGTTCTACACGGAGTCAAAACTGCGAAAATCTCTTCGTAAATATTGTCGACATGCAGGTTGTCGAGTGTTCCGAAAAGGCGAGCTCGAAAGACATTTTCGTTGATCGACGTTGATTCTCTATAGCGTCTTAATATCATAGCGCTTTGATCGGCCGAGTATTCGAAAACTCGTACAACCTCGAGCCACCAATGTTGGTCAACGATATATACGAAGATTCTCAATCGGTATGCGTTGTCAGAGAATCATTGAATGACGAAATAAAAGTGTGGTATTAGGACATTGAGATACTTGAAAAGAGTTTGCAGCTGGGCCTCCGTAGAATTATTCAGTCGAGACTGTAGTGTAAGAATTGTTGTACAATAGAAAAAGAATGGAAAAATACGATAGACGCTTATAGCTTGCGTTCTCTCGGTTATTCGTTTTTACTTTTGTATATATATGTATAAACTGATGATGGAACTCTCCGAAGACTCTTAAGTTTGCTATTGGATGACCATGATTTGTTCATTTATCTCGTCTTTCTATTATATTTGTTTTTTGTTCTTTCATATGTTAACCACACATGCTCGCAATTTCTAGCCCTCGAGTTTCTATATCCAGTCGTATAACGTCGCACTCTCTCACTCTCAACGGTTCTAGTACTATGTAATTTCCTTGGGGAATAACGGTCCCGAGACAAGTGAAAAAACCATATATTATTTTTCGCTTTTGTGTTACTCTATAGTTTTATTCTTTTTCTTTGCATTTTTGTTTGTTCGTTCTTCTCGCTTCTCTTCTGTGGTTTTTTTTCTTTCCATTCTTCACATCTCAGACTCTCCATAAAGCTACGTTAGCAAATTACATCTAATGCAATCCCGTCACTTAGCGAATTTCTTCACACCATTGTTTCTTTTTACTTATCTCAAGATTTTTTCACACATACGTTTCCAGCCAAAAATTCCAGTCCCACGGCTGGGAGACGAACGTCTGTGAAAATTCAGACTGTCGGCGCCTCTTATGAACTGAGATTTTTAATAATAATCGTGCAATCATTTTATTAAGAGCTTCCGCACAAAATAAAGTAGAATTAACTTTTTGGCTGGAAAGGTAAGCGGACTTAATCGTTTAATTTCATACATTTTTATACTTAAACTTTGCATCGATAAAAATCCAAATAAACGGATTGGATTGTATCGGTGAGTTGAATTATTTAAACCCCCATAGCGAAGACTACAAATGAAAAAATTCCCCGAAAATAGAGTTCTCTCTTGTGATTTAATTTTGTCATCGATTCACGATTTTCAGTTTTATCTTTCGTCCTCGGTTTCACATATTTCTCTCGTTCTTCCACTTGTTTTCTCTTTCACTCGCGCACGCACACGTCCACTCACTACTCGTTAAATTCATTCAATCGTTCCTAAATACAATATTCAGCTCGCATAGCACCCTTAACCTTAGCCTTGACGCGTTACGAAGGAAACACTTTCGAAAATGTCGCGTAATTATTGCGATTATCGAGCTAGGATATCGCGCCCATTTTTAAATCTCGCTAAACGCTCTCTACGTGGAATTTCATGTTGCTTTTTTTCAATTTTTTCATTTCATTTTCCTTCAATTCTCCCTTTCCATCTTTTCCGTGATTTTTCAATTATTTTTGAGCAAAAACATTCGGGTGTGCTTATAACGCTAAAAAAATCGTATCGCTCGCACGTACTGGTGTACATTTGTTGTTATTTGTTTATTTTAGTTTTTTTTTTCGTTAAATTTTAGGTCATACCGCCGTCGATATATTGACGGCTCGAAGGCAGTGCTGCCACTCCTTGTATTCCGCGTTGAAGCCTTAAACGGAAATATTAATGCCAATTAAAACCAATGGAATTTGGCGCTCGAGAGAAATGCTTGATCCGATGGATTGATTTTCGTCGAGTCGCGCAAACGAATGTGAGCACTTGCGATGTATTTATCGTTTGTTCTTGAACGAGCATTATTCGATTTATTTTTTTAAATGGTATCGAAGCTTGATACACGATCGAAAGGAATTTTTTCATCTTGTCGAGACGTTGAAATCTCGATTGGAACTCGAAGGCCTTGGCCAGCTCGGGCACAAAATTAATATTGTAGCTGAGAACCCCTCGTCGAACGAAACGAGCGGTCCGCTAAATTAATTATAGTGTATACTCGTTAAAAAAAATTTCGCCAGAAATAAAAAGAGGTTTCTGGAACGATTGATCTCTCGGCACGCTCTTGTGCACATTTCCGGGTAGGAATGATTCACGTAACAGTTTTTAAATTGTATTTTTTTGTTTGTTATCCTTATAGCTGCACACTTCACAGAAATTCTGTCGATGAAACTCACTCGATTTCGTTCCAATGCGACACAAGTGCATTGTTCACAATGTTACGATCTTTGCCACGAAAGTTCTCGGTACGATGAAAATGTGAGTTTTTCTTGTGTCTTCGCAAAGCGCGATCATTCTTCTTATTCCCTCGTTCATTCGCTTCGACTACTTGAGATCTTCCATAGCGCCATAATTCGCTAGAGACTTTTTAATCCTCAGTGCAGTTAATCTCGCCGCTGCGTTGTGGTACCAACACTCTTTCATAACTTTCGACATGACTTGAAGCGCCTGCAAAATAATATAAACGTAAACGTTGACGCCGTAAACTAGGTTCGAGTAAAAATCACTCGATTCCGAAATATAGCGATAAAAAAGAGATAGAAGTTTCTACTTACTTCGATAGACTGCCATCGGTTCGGTATGGACGGCCTTTGTCTATCGGTGCAAACGACTTTGCGCATTTCCTCGATCGTTGGATCAGACGGTACCAAATCATAAAACGGTAATTGATACTCGTCGTGAATGCCTCCGACGTTACATCGCCTTGCTATCTCCCACAAAATTAAGCCAAGAGCATAGACGTCGGCTCTTTTGAACGAATCGAAATGATTCATGTTTATCGCTTCTTCGAGGACCTGCACAGGATTTATTCAATTTATCATCGTATATTTTGTTTTTATTGTGGGAATAAATGAAAACGGAGTTTTTATTACCTCAGGAGCCATGTATCGTTTAGTCCCGACCCTGTTGTTCAACTGTATGTCTACTGTGTCTGTAATGACGTCATGACGAACAGCAAGACCCAAATCACCAATGGCACACGTGCCATTCGTCTTTACGAGTATGTTCTTCGACTTTAAATCCCTATGGGCAATCGCTGGTTTACCCTGAGTACCGACAATCTCCATGTGCAAATGTGCAAGTCCCGTTGCCATCGATAGGGCCATCCTGATCATTCCATTCGTATCGACTGTAGACCGATTGAGATAATCGAAAAGCGAGCCTTTCTCGTGATAATCCGTGATCAGCCACAATTGTGTCCAAGTTCCATTATCTGAGAATAGCAAATAATCATCAATTATTTTCTCCCATAGCGCATATCTTAATAATCATTGTAATTAAAATAATGATAAAATATTATATTATTCGTAAAAGTCTCTCATTGTTTGGAGATGTAAATCGCACCTTTGTTATCGGCAGCAATGAAGCCGAGGATATTGTCATGCCTTAGCATCACCGTCTGATATATTTCTGCTTCTCTGAACCACGAGCGCTCTTCTCGCGAACTGAATATCTTGACAGCTACGTTCTCACCCCGCCAACGTCCACGCCATACCTCGCCAAATCTCCCTTTGCCGATTGTCTCGACAAGCTGGATTTGGCGGGCTATACTCCGTTGTACCAAGAGCGGCAGACCTACTTGATGTACAAAATATTCCAACAACGTGCAAATGTCAAAATCACAATTCTAGCATTTTTCTATGGTTTAAAACAAATAAATGTCTTTGACTTTAGCAATAAATTATAATTTGTTTTTTCAACAATTTATTGAGCATTTAGGATTTTGGAAAAATCGTCAAAAATCGGAATTTCCTCGTAATTTGATGGAATCGATTAGGGAATTGATTAAATGATCAAAATAATGATTGATTGGTTGGTCTGAATGAAGTTGAACTTTGCTTACCTGACCCACTGCCGCTGGTGGTCATTTCGAGCATATCTCTGATGGTAACACCACCGAGAATGGGTCGATCGGGTGCTTCGAGTGAATCGTCTGGAAAATGTCTTGCAGGTCTTCTTCTTGTCATGTGGATATGATAAACGACCATAACCACAACACAAATAGCGCAGATCGGTAGCGCTATCGTCAAGGCCATTTTCCATGTTGCCCATGCTCCGACCCCTCCGTTCGATGTCACTTTTGTTTGCACACGTAAGTTCATCATTAAAAACGTCGTTCCATATTTTTCGCGTTCAATCAGAATCAAAGCAAAAATATTTCAGCCAACAATTACGAGTAACGAATTATTTTCCATCACTGAGTAATTCTAGGCTGAGGTGGAAATAATCGATTCTGACACGATTCATACGAAGATAGAAATTCGAGAAAAGCCAGCACGAGTGAACACACCGACATGCGTTTTTCTACGGAGTAGCAATGTAGCAGGCAAGCAGCAATAAAAAAATATAAAAAATTAAAGGCAAATATGTAAAGACGTGCATCCTTGCTGGTAAATCCTGATAGGTTGAGCGTGGCAACGTTCAGTTGTGAAACGAGAGGATAAAAATGATAAAAACACAAAAGCAAAATACTCTCTGGAATGATAATTAATTTAGCGTATGTGCAAAGCAATCGGTCGTGCAACAGAATGAGAAATGACCGAGCGGCCTGGAAAACAAGCAGTGGGGTCGTTGGTAAACTTTTCTTCCACAACGCCCTGATAAGCACCCTTTCAATGAAGATAATTGAAATATTTCAATTACGGAATATTAAGGACGTTGGAATAATGAACAATCGTAAGAAGGTTCGGAGTGTCAACTGTTAAATTTCAATCCATTAATATTCGTAGTACAGAAAAATTCTGGTTCATCAATGTTAAGTAATTTCTTAAATTTTCTTGAAACTTCAACAATTCGATGACGTCATGACCATCGATTTTCATCACGAAATAAGGTTGAACCAATTTTCAAAAATTCTCACACAAATCATAGGCCAGCAGACGTTTTTTATTTTTGTCATTGAAAAAAACATTTTCTACTTCTTAAAACTTCCCATAAAACTTTCCATCATCTGAACCCAAAGAATATTATGGTGATTGGAAATTTTATTGTTACATCGAGGATGGGAACCGAGGGATTTGATGTTTCCACATACCACGATGTCGATAATTTCGCGTAAAAAAAATCTATTCTTCCGAATGATTGCCTCAGAACTGAGGCAAAGACGTGAGTCGAGATTTTAATCTCATTCACAATTACCTTACCTGCGAAAAATCAGCGTGGAGAGATCGGAGTAATTTGATTGACAAACGGGGGATGCGATTAGTTGATTATTTATTGTGAGAGAAAATAAAAACTCAAAACACAAGAGCTTGAAGTTGTTAGTTTCCCGGCGGAAATGAGAATGGGATTTTTCCAGTTTTTCATTAATTGCGTTACGTATGTTTTTCTTTTGTGTATTTTTCTGGAGATGCATGAGAGACCACATTAGAGAGCTCGAATTGAAATCATCGACGGGATTGATGATTTGAAATTTCGGACAGACCGATTTTTAACTGCGTATAATGAGAAGATAATCCATTTGAGAGACGGACCGTTCGGAAGACACGAGCCACACATGACGAACGAGTAAAAATTGATCGTTGGAATAAATACGCAATGGGTAGTCCGTGTGAATTTTTTTTCCATAGAAATGCTTGCAGACGATTTTTGGAATGTGTATCGAAGCACCGGAATGAGGATAAAAAAATACATGCGCCTGACGAAAATCCCTTGGAAAAATGCAACGTGGAGGCCAATTTCGCCGCGGGGAAAATATTTTCCTTCGTTGCCAATTGCCATTGGTAAATTAATGCTATAATTTTCTAAATGGACGAAACAAATGGAGTCGATCGATCGACAACCAGTCGGTGATTTGAGCGAAGAATCATATCGAGATTAAAATCGAATAAAAAATGCCTGTGAACATCCCATGGGGTTACGAGAAAAACTTTTTATCGATAACGTGTACCGAGCTGAAAATTTTGCCTCGAGAAATAGTGAAAATAGAAAACTCGTCAAGTCCGAAAATGTTGATCGGTCCAAGTCAATGAGCAATTTGGACTATCCGGTACTTGGCGCGTCTCGACTACGTAGATTTGTCGTCGTCGTTGGTCGTATTACATATACACAAAAGGTTTTGATTGTAATTGGCAAAGTAGACTGTCTCGGAGCTCGAATGTACTCTCTGTATCGTGTCTGAAAGCAAACCGCGTCGATGCGATAATTTCGTGATTTAGCAACGTGGGCGTGGCTACGATCATTCGACACTTTGTGAACTCTGATAAACCCGCGTCATCGGTTCTTCGGATACACGTTAATATATCTATATGGGTGTACAAGTTCAAAAATAGGTTCGAATAAATTAGCCGTAAATCTTGTCGAGGGTCATATTTTCACATATCAATTTTCTTCCATTTTTTACCATCATTCGTCAAGATATTCAAAGCTATTTGCATCAGCGTCATCCGAATACCGACGTTAATATGAAATCTGAGTTGTGTAGTTGGAAAAATCGAAATGAAAATGCAAACAAATTACAGACACAAAAAAGTAATTGAAAAATAATGCAGGCGAGCTCGTACGTGCGTCAAACTCGACATTTTTTGGGTTGAATAAACTTCGCAGCAGCTCGAGATTTTATCATTTAATGAGTCACGAAACGTATGGCTAGAATGAGGATAATATTTCCCCATCAAGTCTAAAAAAATCAAGTCAAAATCTGCACTCTCAGGGAATGCTACGTTTGTATCTCGAAAACTGTGCATCGTCTAAGTTCGAAAAGCGCACAGTCGGAATTGCCAAGGAATTAAAGCATCAGAGACTTAATTTTGTTGATAAATTTGGATATTTCGTTGAGTTGAGTCAATCATTATGTTTTTAGATAGTCACGAACATTTTTTGGTTTTCACAACTCGGTACATGTTAATCGATCAACGTGAAGACCACACAAATGAATTCTCCGATGACGACCGAATATACGAATTAAAAAATGGGAGAACCACTGCAAGGGAGGATCTGATATGGACGAAAAAAATAGAGCGAGATAAAAATGTCGAGGGCCGACCATAAGCACCGAACGATTGACAAAGAAGCGTCGATTCTAAAATAAACTTCACAGATGCAACATTGTAGTGATTTATCCGAAGCGAAAATGTTGTCGATTGAGGTAAAGGTGATTTGGTTTTTCTTAAATTTCTGTTCTGCGTTCTTTTTCGTGGGATTATTGCTTCGTACCACGTGGAGAAGAATCTGCAGTAATCTGAGAGGAAAGGGATGGCTTGAGATGACGATTGCAGTAATCGACGTTATCGCAACAGGCTACCGCGAATTCACCGCCTCCTGGAGTTTTCAATGTGTCATTTGTCGTGCACCATACGGAGTACTCGGGCACTGGGAAGAACCGCGTCTTAGAATAACACCTGAGAACAATTTTCTGCGTCTCGTCAATAATGTTAATAATAATCGATATTAATAAGATCCTGATGATGATCCTTGAAGGGCAAAAAAAAAGGGAAAGGTCGTGTTTTTCGAGGTTAAATGGTAAGCTTTTTTCTCGTTCTCGAGGCACGCGATGGGAATAAATTAATATGGATATCTCTAAGAGAGGAAAATGGTCGAGACATAGAGGAAATTAGAAGAAGGACTGAAAGTACGAACACTCAATAGCCAAGTACTGAAAAGAGAAAAAAAATCAACGAAAAATATTAGTCTTCCTCAAGCATTATTCATCGTGTATTATACAGATATTTGCGAATATAAATACGTAAGCACTGAAAAATAATATAGAAAAGTTATTTACATCGTCGAGGTGTGACTAAAAGTTTTATTCCTATAATAAAAATTCCATTACAACGAAAATTGGCAATAATATTAATTTTAATCATGCCTTGGCTCACTGTCAAAGCTTCAATGCGTGACGCGAACGGCCGAGACGAAAGAAAAGAAAACGTTACAGTCTCATAACGATATCAATCGCGAAACCGGCAGAAAACGATGCGAAAAATTGCCAGTCTGTGTTGGAAATGCAAAAAAAAAACAAAAAACTTGGAATTCGATCGTTCGATTCATGAATAAAAAACTGGAACTCGTATCGGCGATATATATCATTCGATGGAACTTTAATTGCATTTAAATTTTAATGGAACGAAGCAAAGTTTGTTCGTCGATGAATTAATGATTGAAAATGGTGGTGCCACGCGAGTGCAATGAAGGCGCGTCGAAAAAACGGAAGGAAAGAAGGAAGGGGGCAATGAAACGAAGCTGTGTGGGGGCCGGGGCAAATAGATGGTTGGAAAAGGAGAGAGAGGAAGACGATAATGATGAAAAATGTGGGGAAGGGAAGGAGATATTTGAATTAAACAAATTTCATAGTTTAATGAAGGTTTATCAGTTTGAGCTCATCATGTAGTAGTGGAAAACGATGTCGTCTTCGTCATTTAAGAGTTAAATGATTTTGTCGTTTGTTTGGTTTCTTCGTGAAGTTTTTTTTCTTCTGTTTTTCTTTTAAACGAATGGACGAAACGTCATCGCCCACTTTGATTATTACAGTGATTTTTCTTTGTCTCGTTTTTTTTTTTTTTTAGGTCAGTGAAGAAAAAAACGAACAAGATCGAACTGATCGTATGAAAATATGAATAGTACTGGGAAATTTACACACGGGCATTCGCACTATTTGCGTACGTCAGTGTTTTTGCAGCTTCTACGACACTGTTTCGCTTGACAGGACAAAGATTTATTTGTCAAGAATAATTTATGTACTCAATGATTATCTATCGAGGATAATTAGTCGGATTGTGAAAAAAAATTGTTTTCTTTGCTGCAGCATAAATCAGCGTCGAATAGAATTCTATAAGGAATAGCATTTTTCTTTCGTAATTCGAATATAAAGACAGGCATTCTCGGCTTCCTCATCCGAGGAAGAGGGAAAAGTGGACAAGAGTCTTGTAGGAGAATCGTCAATTTTCGGAGTTGAGGGAAAGGAGAGGGCCAGGGCTCAATTTTTCCGTCTGACGAGGCGGCGCTAATCGCAAAACTTATAAAACAAAGAAAGAGAAAAAAAACACGCAATCGTGCTAAAAGTATAGTGTGTACGCGAGTGCGTGAAACTTAGGGAGTGAGAAAAAAGTGCGAAAGTTGTAAAGAGCTAGAAATCGAAAAATGCAGGCAAAGAAATAATACAACGTGTCTGTGTGTGTGTGAGAGAGAGAGAGAGAGAGAGAGAGAGAGAGAGAGAGAGAGAGAGAGAGAGAGAGAGAGAGAGAGAGAGAGAGAGAGAGAGAGCGAGAGAGAAGAGAATCGTACGACTACGAAAAGTGCAAAAATTTTGTATTTCCTGTGCCACCTCCCAAATCTTACATTTTTTTAACATTAGAAAGAAAAAAAAAGAAACAAAAATGAATAATTCCCAGGGCAAGGAGGACTGTACCTTCTCTGGTGCTAGGGTGCAGCTGGGGTTTCAGATCTCGATTGCAAAAATCTTCTCTGCAGCACTCGATGACAAAGGTTGTGTTTATCGAGTCGCTCGTCATGCAGAAGATGAGCGGTTCGGGCTGGGACGACAGCTGTTTGTTCACGCACCTTCAAACCCCAATTTGTTGGAAACAACATTTTTTTGTGCTCTTTGCTTTTCATCATCGATTTAATGAGTAAAAAAAGGAGAAAAAAAACACACACACAAGCCCTAGACTGTGAATGAAAGGTCTGATCGTGGGGGGGGGGGGGGGGGGGGGGGGGGGAAAGAGGGGGGGGCGCGGCGGGGGGCCCGCACGGGAGGATTGTTTTTTCTTTCTTTCACGTCAACATACTTGAGCCTGTGTAATGGAACGATTGCGACTGTAATGTTGTTATTGGGAATACGATTATTCGTGTGAGATCAAGGAACAAAAGATAAAACCCGAAGTAAAAATCACGCGGAAAAAAAACGCAGGAGGAAGAGAACGAAAAATAAAAACGAAAATGAGTAGCGATGAGAAAAAAAATCAATAAAATTCAATCGAACACCGTGCAACGTAAAGTTTGATGAATACCTGGAAACTTTCGTAGCCTCTCTTACGTTCCGACTCGATAAATCGTTCTTAAATATCGAAAAAACATGGCCAAGCTCATAGAAATATTTGAAAAGTGAAAAACGGTTCCGCACGTCGAAAACAGACAAATGGCAAACATACTTACGCGATTCTCATTGAGATGGTATGGAAATAAATTGAAACAAAAAAACGACAAACAAGAGAAAGAAAAAACTGTTTGGCCTTGAAAAAAAAAAATGCAGTTAATCAACACTTGATAGGAATCGCGAGAATTTTAACCAACTCAATGATTATTGTAAAGTTTATTAAAGTCTGCACGAGGTTATGCGGAAAGAAAAAAATAAAAAACGAAAATAGTGAAACGTTAAAAACGGGGTCGAGTTATTGTTTGTTTTGTTTATTGTTTGCTTTTTGGGGTCGATAAAAATGCCGCACAAACATCGCTGGCCAACCCGTCGTAGCACATTATTATGCTTTGTACCTTTGGGCGATTCGGGTGCCTCGGGAGATAGTAAAACCGGATATAAATTCTCGTTGCAGTATTCTTTATCGCAGCAGACTCCCGAAAAATCGTAGCCTTGCTTGCAGCTGAGGGGATCTTCCGGTGGGAACCAATTTCCTTGGTCGAGACACCTTTTGATGGTTTTTTTCGTTTTTTGCAATGTCACAATGATTTCTTTCTTCTCTTACATAAATAAATTGTTTTCTTTTTCGTTTAACGTTATTGCGAAGAAAAAAAACGAAATATTTTCTTTCGGTTTTTGCTGTCGCGATTGTTGGTCATCGCGCCGATATGGGAATGTCAAAATCGATCGTGAATTCGTTCGGAAATATGTGAATGAGAATGAGAACAAAAAAAAGAGTAAATTTTTGGGTAAGTGGATTTTCTCGTCGACGGAGCAAATTTCCCTGACCCGGGCGAATCTTCCAAGTCCCTGCCTCGATTCGGTCATGAATGCGAACGCGTTATCATTGGCTACATTAATAGTCGTATCTCGTTATATTTTGTACGAACGTAAAGTTGGTGGGTTGGCCCACACCCGGTTCTCGCGTTTCGTCCCAATGTATCGGAGTTTCGCGAGGGCTAAAAAAGGAGGATAAAACGAGTGTGCGGCGGGCGGGGGTTACCATCGCGACGAATCGGCACAGCAAAAGAGATAGCGGTACTTCGAGCCGGCCGGGCCGTGGGATCGCGCGAAATTACTCGCCGCAACACAGCAAAAAAAAAAAAATAAGAAAGAAAGAGAAATGAGATATATAAAGAAACGTAAAAAAAAGTCAAGTTTGACGATTCTACGCGCTCGCGTTCCGCCGACTAATCGATCGCGACGAATTTTCTAGCATATATTCGTCATCAGACTTTTTACGTCACTCTCACGTCCCGAAACCCTGACCCCCTTTTTATTCATGCTGTTTCTTTCATGTGTCTTTACATACGAAATACCCGGCAACCAATCTTTCTGGCTTTTTCGATCCAATCGATTTTTGGAGCGAGTTGAATTTTTCAAAATTTCTCTACCTCCCCAATCGCGGCCATTGATGATAGGCAAACTGTAAGGACCGACATACAAATACCGGCAGAAGCTCGAAGTAGTTGATTTCGGTGCAGAAGATAAAAAAATGTCTAAAAATTGAAAATTTGTGATGATCCGAAAAATTCAACAAACCGGACCGAGGCCTCTGATTCGAAACTTCCATAAAACGCAAATTATATATGCAAATTTTCATAAAACCATATGAGCGAACGTTTTTTGTCGATCCGACGAGACGAATTGACCCGGAGACCGAGTTCCATGAAATCTTACCAAGTGTCAAGGGTTTTCACGACTCTGGGCAGTCAAAGAATTCTTGCGTACGAAAAAATGAGGAAATTGGTGGAAAAATCGATCTTTTTTCTTGCCTACGATAAACTGACTCAATGGCACACAGACCGGGAATCCTTGTCTCGTCGAAATTATATCGAATCATCGATTCATAATGATGTCGATGAATCAACAACTCAAGAGTATCCTGTCAACAAGTTTTCAAAGCTTTTCGCGCGTGGAATAAATTTAGTTATTATGCAGTGTTGTTTTTCGTTCGTTATCAACTCACCTATATGCATGAGTTATTCCATCCTTGTCGAGGCTCGTACTCGCGAAACAATAACCATCAGTCTCGCATGTGTAATTAGTATCGGCACAGATATCGCAATGGCACTTGAGACCTGAAAAAAAAGTTGGATGCTCAATTATTGTCGAAATAATAAATGAGAAGGTCATGACACGCCTTGGTCGTCAGAAAATAATTGTCGCGAGTTGCAAATCCAGTTTTCTTGAAAAACCTCGATCTTAGCAGTTACAGGCTCGAGAACTGCGAGTGCTGGACCATTTCCTTAAAGCTAAAATGATGGCCAATGATGCCTGAACGGTCGCAATATTTCTTGATTAAAAAAATGACGACTAAATCATTTTTTTTTCACGTTTATTAACGTTAAAAAACTATGAGCATTTGCTTCGAGAGTTGCCACTTCGTGGCGCAGCCGTGGACGGCAACGATGAAAAGACAAAAAAAAGACCAATCTGTACTGCGTACAAAAACCTGAAAATTCGTGAATGCGACGATAATGCATCGGCAAAAAAAAAACAGAGAACATTACGTCATGTGCGAAATAAATCCAGAACGTAAAATAAACTCTCTTATCTCGGGCATCATGAAATATTAGCGAGTAGGATTCTCACCTGCCTTTTCGTTCGGTAATAAAATGTTTTTACGTGTACGAAGCGTGAGATACTTCGCTGAATGCAACTGAAGCGAACCTGGTTATTCTTTTTGCTCTCGTTCGAACGAGCTACGGCTCATCACCAAGTATCGTGTTTATATTTTCTGCTAATTACTAAGAGCTCGTTTTTTACCTTTTCGATTCTTAAGGAATCGACAAAAAGTCGAACAAATCGAACAAAGAGATCGTTCGATAAATTCGTCGATAAGAAAGAGAAAAAAAATATGGAAAAAATCTAAACGATCGTAAAGTACTTTGCGAATGAAAATTCTCATCATCTGCCTGTGTGGGATTCCGACTGGTGGCGAAAAGACTTTCGAGGAGTCTCGAGGCAGAACGAGTTTAATCAAGTTATTAGGCTGTACACGCCCACGCGTCATTGGCCCAGCAGCTCATAGCAGCGTCCAGCACTGCAAAGACTCTCACTTTTCCCTCAGCCTATTCAACAAGTCGTACAATTTTTTGACAATTCTGCTTTTTCCCATCGCCAAGTGTCGTCGAGGCTCGCAAACTCGAACGATCTTCAGTTTGCGATACTCGAGCTGGCATCGTTTGAATCCAAAGCACGACATTTTCATACAACATTTCCCAGAGATAATGGGACCGACTTGTTTGCCCTATAAACAACTGAATTTTCTACGAAAATTGGAACGAATCCATCAATGTGGAAAATAACGAATGCAAAATATGTTTTTCCTCAAATTTGAACGATGCAAACTTCAATGAAAATCGAGTTTCAATATCTTCGAGAACAGTAACGAAATTATCCATACGATATTATACTGACGTTTTTATTAATTATTTTGATGATTACTACACTTTTTCAAATTGTTTTTTAGTAATTTCGGTTTTTGGATGGCAAACAATACCGTTTTACCATTTTTAATGAATACTGAATAAAATTTTGGCATCTGCTTTGAATAATAATCCGTTTTCGTTGCATCTCAACGATGCGGACTTCGTGATGCGAAAGTAATAGATAAAGTTTTCAAGAATCTCGTCGTTTCAATTGTCAATGCTGTTTGACTTAATCGCAATTGTTACGAAGGGATAGGGAAAACATTCGGGCTAAGTAAATGCCTTGGATGTCTCTTGCCTTCTCGTGACGTCACGAGCTCAGTCGTGTCAGTTTAAATGACACGGTACAGCCAGCCCTGTCAGCTGTTTGAACCAGTGACTGTATATCTATAAATAGCATTCCGTCTGTTGAGTGTCTCGCCAAATTTTTAGGCCGGCGACGCCATTATTGGAAAGCTGGATTCTCCTCGTATCAATGATTCCGAAACGATAGTTCATGGAGCAGTGGAAACTTGAAAATTCTATGGATGCGAGAGAATTCGCATGAAGTTTGAAAAAAATTTCGAGGGAAAATCATTGGAACATCATTTTTAGCAAATTCGCGGTGGTTTCCTGACCACCATGTTGAAGTTCGCATCGTTGAAATGCAACGAAAACTCATTATTTTTTTAAGCAGAGTGCGAAATTTTTAGCAAGA
The DNA here is from genome assembly GCA_030522525.1 of Campopleginae sp. 14b. Taxonomy (NCBI): domain Eukaryota; kingdom Metazoa; phylum Arthropoda; class Insecta; order Hymenoptera; family Ichneumonidae; species Campopleginae sp. 14b. Next base: position 66,151 of record JAPYYS010000090.1, read on the forward strand.
ATTTCTCAAAAATAGTGGGGCAGACTTTTTCACCATTCAAAAGCTAAATTTTCTATTAAAAATGGGAAAAGTCAATTAATTATGAAAATATCGATTGAAAAATAAATTATTCTTTTTTTTTACCCAACAATGCAAGCTTCAGGATCGTTCCTGACCTACGGTCTGCTCCTGGGGAACGTGGACGATCGTATAGTCACCGGGGGCTATTTTTGCATGCCACAGATATTTTTTAACTCAATAATCATCCCTGCATCTCAATTATTTTGCAGGATTCCCGATGCTCCATTTTATTCAATTAATTCATTAATTACGATTAAAATTAATCGTCCAATTTTTGCCATAGTAATCGATAAAGTGATAAATTGAAAATTCGGAATTTTATTGACGTTCTGGGCTTCGCTAATAATGAATAAAATGGATTTCGTTGCAGTTCGAATCATCGGACTGCAACGACGAATGCTCGTTGTAGAAAAATTCGTAAGCGCTGCTGAGCAACCCAGTCCGCGGAGTATTTTCTCCGGAAATCATTGGATCTGACAGGAGCATCGAACAACGAAGATATCGCGCTAGAAGGCAGCAGGTAGAGGCGGCACTAGCCAATCAATTTTTAATTCGCTCAGACATTGAATTTTCGATGTTACGGAACGTCTCAGCACAAGGTACTATCGATTTTGCGATGGTTCGGTACGAGAGCTCGACAAAAAAAAAATTCTCCTTTCAAACACGACTCGATCGGAAAATTAATTACAAAATTACATAATCAACAAAAATCGCTATTTTGGTCCATATTTCACGATTACCGGACTAAACAAACCGCGAAATTTTTTTAAATATTTTATTTCAAGTTAAAGAAATTTTCCGTCAGCCGGAAGTTCGATAATCCGAGTTCCGCTAACGACGTATCCAACTGAGGTAATTTAAAAAATGGGCATTAAGTTCGCGGAATTTTCAATTTCTACTGGCAAGATCGCTCGTAACAGCTGATATATTTGGCACACCTAACCTCACATTCCCATGGCTCCCGAGTCGCTGAGACCCTTCAGGTTTTAATTGTTCAAACTCATCAAGCTTCGTAAAACGAAAATTCACATTTTGTGCGCCACGGATTCGCCGAAATTGTGAAGGTCATACGCCGATTGTACTCGGGGACGGTAAATTCTGTTCCTGTAACGCTTGAAATTGTTCAAAGACTTTTCTCACCGAACGTAATTCCCTGTTTGCCGAGAGCCAATAGTTTCTCGTAATTACGAAGTTTGGTCGGTGAAAATAGAACGAAAGGTTGTTAATTGTCGTGCCAGTGCCAAAAGTTTATTTACTATTTGTCTATAAAAATAACTGAAACTCGCCCGAAGCACGAATCGCGGATTTGTGAAAAAAAAATATTGAAGTCTTTTTATTCTTATGATAAAAAATGGTAATGAATAAAAAAATACATGAAGCAAGGAAGAAATATAAAATGTGAAGAAATCTCACCATCGACTGGGCACAGGATGTGAATTATCGAAAAGATGGCCAGGCCTAATATGCCAGCGGTCCCGATGCTCGTGACGCTTCTCATCCTCGCTGACGAAGATTTATCCGGTGTTTGGCGAAAAATAAAGAAAACGCGCAAAAGCACGTACACACACGCGGAGATAAGCACACACGTGTATTCAAAGAGAAAGACGAGCCAATGTAACGAGACGGAGAATCAGTAGGAAGAGTGTCGTCGACGTGAAATCCCAAGTCGTCGACGTCCCCGAAGGCGAAGAAAATAAGACGATGCTCCCCCAATCGACAAAGTCAATATCATCATGTCGTTGTACATTCGCCAAAACAACCTGTCGATCGACGTGCAATCATCTCTTTATTTTTTTCCTATTTTACAAGGATGGATTAAGAATCAACAAGTTGATGCAGATTTTTACACGGAACATTAATCTCAACGTGATATGCATTTATCACGATAGCAAAGTTTCAATCGTCAAAGTGTAGCGAAGATCGCTATTCTTTTGGTTAAACAAACCAAAAACTGTTAGAAACGATCCATTGAAGACATTCCAACTGGGATGTCATCGTTTATTTACATGTATTCGAGAAAGTGCAAATATTTCTATGAAATCATAAAATGGTGGTCGAAATGTGCATCAACCTCTTTGACACATATGCTTCGAAATAATAAACGTACGGTTTTAATCGATCGACCGTAAAGAAACAATCAAGGACAGTTAAAATGGAAGGAAAAAAACAGAAACGTCATACCTATTGTCGAAAAGATGGCACACTTGAAAAGAAACACGTAAATTCTCGTTGATACGTGTTGTATTTTGTTGGCTGGTCTCTGTCTCAAGTAGTTGCGTGTTTTTGCGATTTTCTTGGCGTTGATTGCATGAGTAAAAAAAAGTATCGATTCAGCGTATTATTTTTTGTTCTTGAAATATTCCATTGACGCACTTTCGTAACCACCCGTCCGCGTAGAAGGAAAGGATTTTAGTATTGTTTGGCAAAACTCGGCGTTCGTGGTCGGAGAGCTAAGAGCAGGAGTCGAAACTTCGAACGACGGTATTTCGCGTTTATTACTTCGAAAAACACACACACGCGCTTTTTCGCTATTCTCCTTCCTCTGTTTCTCCGGTACGCGCAATAATATTCTTTCCTTTTCGGAGACTCGTGCGTTCCGCGATCGATCGAAGCTTTTTCGCGCAACGCACACAACTTTGAATCTACGTTCAGCTTCAATTCACACGCCGGCACTTCGTCAAAGCCCGTTGACGTATTTTCACCCTTTATCACGGATAATAACCCATAATTCACGCCGCGTAACTCCACACAATCGCAAAAACTTTGTTATATTCGCAGTCTTTCGTGGGGCAACAAGACGCCGCCATTTTACACGCGCCGATAGGACACTGACATATACATAGACATTTTTACGAGTATCCACACGTATGTATGGAAAAATTTGCGAACAGAACGAAAAACTACACTGTCATGTTATGTTGTTCATCGACATTTGTCCACAATTGGTTTAACTATACTCCTGAAGAGATTGAACGGCCCGAACATCGCAAAAATCTCGTCAAAACCTCATGACAAACGGCACTGCTATTGAATCCCCTCATTTTTTTCTCTACCGTTCTACCTGATCTCTCCTTCGTGTCTCGCCACCAATTGTTGCACTCTCCTCCTCGATTTAACTTTACGAGAATAACTAAACACCCGCGAAAAAGAGAAGAGGTTTCTCTCGTCACTACCTGACACTACTCGCACCTAATACGCGGCCATATTACACATTACACGCACACAAACATCAAATCGCAACATTCAACTGGTGGCGCCGACTGCTGGCGAAAATTAACGTTTCCATCGATCAGGTACGTAACTAGATAATCGTTTCAGGCGTTCCTGACACGGCCTTTCTCAATTATCATCAAAACATCAAAATACGATACTCATATAAAGTTCAACGTGATTCAGAAGCAATGCAACATAAAATAAAGATTTTCATCATAATCTTTGATATTCTACATCCCCTTTGTTGTATTTTTAATACTTAGCATTTTTTCCATTTACATCGCCCACTTAGTTTTAGGTTAAGGGAGTAGCAATCACGTGTTTCGACTCGTAATTCGTGGGTTCACATGATTAATGATCTCTTCAGTTCAACATAATTTAAGGAAATCATGAATTACTGCGTATTAATTTAGCTCTATCCGACAACCATATGGCATTTCAAGCCAAACACGACTCGGAGCTCAAAAATATGCGAATAATCGTAGAGCAGGTTTGCCTGAAAACAGATAAAGGCAAGGCCTATGATTTTTATCCATACGTCAGTGGTGTTTCTGACAACAGAAATAACATTGGCAAAATTGCCATGAGCGAGACACTGATTGTCTGGAAATATAAAGGAATCTTTAAAGATGTTGAATAATTCTGGAATACTTATGCAGGGGAATAGAAAATCAATGGAGTATTTGAGGTTAAGGAGCGATATTCAGAGATTCGTATGAAAAAGACACCATTGGCGCGCAGATCACGGATTTTCTGAGTAAATAGTGACGCCCCGAACGCGCAGCAAGAGACGGGGGATGTTTATAGTCGCTATATGGTAATCGACGCGAGAGCGAGTTAAGATTTTTTCAACGTATCATTGAAACCCAATGTTATGGATACTATTTTTGTACAGGATCCCAATTCCTCTGCATCCCGGCGCATCGTCGGTCAAACTTCCGGATGCTTGACCCATTTTCTATACCGCACTGAGCTTTCGTGGGCACCGAACAGTCAAAGATGCTTCCGCGGTCATGCCAGTCGCGATATCCGGCATTTTTGCCAAAGTGATAAGCAAATAGTATTAGTGTTTGTGGCGGGGCAACGAACTCAACGAAATTGTGGTAGGACGGTTGAAAACAGTAATTTGCGAGTTGAACGCGCAAGAGCTTTGCGCAATTCCCTCGCAGCAACAAAGTAAAATATATATTCAAAAAATTCGTTACTTTGCGTCATCAGAATACTAACGGCAATTCATGAATTTCTCTTGCGCCAGAGATTCAGTAAAATCACAAATTTTCACTACTGAGTGCGAATGCTCAAGGACGGGAAATTTATAATGGAATGAAAGTATCGACGAGAAAATATAATTATCGAACGTAAAAATTCATTTCTCATTTTTGATCGTCGTCACTCGCTTGATATGGATTGTTCTCAAGGTCACACATGTTAGTAATTTTAAAAGCAGAACCGATGTAACTTTATGACGATTTATCGGATAATGTCGAGAATACAAAAAAAAAACGGTTTTACAAATTTCAGATCATTCACGTACTTTCTTTACATATCGAACGTACACTGGCTCGATTAATAATCTCTTACGAATTATACAAGTGTTTATTTTTACAATTATCAGTAGCACCGAATTTAAATCTATAATAATCTCGAAAAATATAATTTTGTATCTATGGCTATATATATTCTATTTTCTAGCGCTGTCATTTGAGAAAAAAAAACGCACGTACATGAATTCCACGATTTTTTGCAGTCAATGTTCCGAATAGTTGAAACAGTTTTCAGTGTCACTATTAAAAATCAAGTAATTTGATGTACCGTGTAATACTTAATAAAAACTGGTACCATTTGTCCCACGAACCTTGTGAGTAATATTGTCATTCTGTCGTATTTTAAGTCCGTCGCATCCGAACATTTTTAAACACCATTTTTAACAAGTTTTTAACAAATTCCAATTTGCATCGTCTGGGCCGCCAAAAATTACTCACTAAATTTGTTCAATTTTACGTCCATGACATAGGTTTTAAAAACACGTTCTGCTCTCCAGGAATGTTCTTGAAGAATATTCCGCGTATCATGTCCGACAACTAAAAGTTAGTCTGATCCCAGACGCGTCAGATTTTCTTTGAACAGCCATCGTAGGCTACGGCGAAACGAGCGGTTCAAGACTGTTTTTTGCGATCAACGGTCATCTCGCAGAGCTGAATCGATTGGGGAAATTCGAGATTTGCTCGTTAGGAAAGAGCGAAAGAATTTTCGGTATTCGCCAACGATAAGGGCGTGTCTCACGTCTCTAAGGACGCAGTAGCGGCTCGATACTAATTACTGAAAAGGAGAAGCCAGCTCGGAACCTGCCGCACACTTACAAACTCGAATCTGGCAGTTTATGTCAAATATTTTCCATAATATACATAAAAGTTATCGCGATTGTTTAATGAGTAGCGAATCTCATTTTCGTACGTATTTGAGTGAAGAGTATCGGTCAGTCTCGCAACGCACCTCGAGTATTCGATCGAGAAATATTTTGACAACGTATTGCCCACCGGGATGAAAAAGTGTGAGCCAACCCAGAAAAATGGCAGGATGAGCTGAATTCTTTTTCCTCGGTGAGACGACTGAACCGGAAAAAATAAATTTCGCTCATTTTCTCGTTAAGAATACGCTCATTCGGGTATAAAATTACGTGTCTTTGCTAAGTGCAGAAGTGCGAGGACATTAAACCTGCGTCTGGCTTCCCCAGGCTCTCGAAATAACGTTCCTCGAGAGCATTTTACCGATTGTTTGTACGATAAATCCTATCGATTGCAACCGATCGTGCACGAGAATTTTTCTACCATCGAAAATGTACGCGGGCTTTTTCATTTCCTTGTATATCCTCTTGTAATCCAATTCCTGTTGGGACGAAAAAACCTCATTTCTTCAATTGTTCGAAATTCAACGTTGATCAGAATGAAATTATTATTTACCATGAACTCGTCCCATTCGGTGCATACGACGATGGCATGCGTGTCCCTCGTCGCAGAATAAGCGTCCTTGTAGATGCTGATGCGGCTCTTCAGGTTCGGGAAGTCGGACACCGACAAGTCTGCCATAATTTGCGCCTCTTCGACCTGGAGATAGAACAAAATTCATAAGAAATTCGTCGACTTTGACAATAAAATAAAAAATAATTTATGGAATTTTGTAGGCTGACCTTGGGATCGTAAATGTGCAAAACAGCTCCTTCATCGAGGAGAGTTTTGGCGACGTGAATAGCTGGAGATTCACGAGTATCGCCAGTGTTCTTTTTGAAAGCAAATCCAAGCATTGCTATGCGTTTGTCGGTGACCGTGTTGAACAGAGATTCCACGACTTTAGCGGAAAATCGTGACTTTTGATACTCGTTCATGTCGATAACTTGCTGCCAGTAAGCAGCAACTTCCGGTAAATTAAGTCCCTCGCATATGTAAACGAGATTGAGTATATCTTTTTGGAAACAAGAGCCACCGAAGCCAACGGAAGCTTGAAGAAATTTCGAGCCTATCCGAGAGTCCAAACCAACTGCACGAGCCACCTCCGAAACATCAGCACCTGTCGCTTCGCATACGGCCGACAATGAATTTATGCTCGATATACGTTGAGCCAGAAACGCGTTGGCAGCCTGAAAAGTAACAAGTCTTCGATTTATCAAAGTGCGTCGAGCCAGAATTCACAATAGTTTAACAACCCAGAGATTTTATAAATAGAAAATTGTCGTCAAGCTGCACTTTATCACCGAAAGTGGCCCTCAGACATATCGAAATAAATGTCAGAATGTAGGCCAAAATTCTTTCAGCTTGTACTTGATATTTCAAAAACTTCTTCTCAATCTGTGCGTAGCATGTTCGCAATGTTTGTCGTTAAAAAAATTTCAATACATGAAATAGAATCATTAAATTTTAGGATTTTTATGTGCACCATTAAATCCGTCAAGGAAAATCAATCGGCCTGGGCACGCCGGCTTCCCAACGGAAACGTTGTCTCGCTTTCTCGTTTTTTTCTTATCAATTTTTCTCGTTGATATGACACTTTTTTTTCGTACTAAGCAACATTTTGTGACTCACTCGTGCACGATGTTCAAAAACAAAAAAAAAATTGGAATATTTTGTGGCAACTCTGTTTTCAGGCCCCAAATGCATTCCTCACAACCCACTGAGTGACCCGGGGCGATTGAGTGGGCAATCGCCACGCAATAGAAACGCTAAATAGCGTTAGAAAAATTCAACAGAAACATTGAATTCTGAATTCGTTCTCAATACATTTTCTGGTCGTGGAGTTCATATTGCAACATGCATTTTGATTGTGTTTCTTATCGCACCGGTGTGTTTCGGAAAAAAAATAGGAGTTGAGTCAAAAGTATAAGCAACGAGCGAGTTACCAATTTTGAAAGTTCCGAACTCCACGTGTTTGTCGTCAAAATGTTTTTTCTTGGTATCCAGTGTTCGTAAACTTTACACAGTTCCTCCATAGCAGCGTGACCACTCGGAGAGTCTTCTCCGCCTATTAGCACTCGATCGGCTTCCAGTAAATCTTCGATCGCTGTTCCCTCCGCCAGAAATTCAGGATTCGAGAGAATCTGTCACAAATTTTTTTATTAGAAATCGACACTGAGCCCTGTTTTCGTAACGGGACATTTAAAAAAAAATAGAAATGACAGAGTTTTCATTCTCATCAATCTCGATTATCCAGCATAGCAACGTTTCTTTACGTTTTGATCGAGAATTCTGCATAGCCTCGAGCTTTTGACTTGTTATTTTGACAATAAAAAAATGTGTGTGTATTTTTTATTTTTTTTTCATAATCGATTGGCGGTTGTTAGTTTTCGCTTACCTGATAAGAAACTCCAGGCTTATGGTTCGCTCGTAAAATATCCATAATACGTTCAGCCGCTCTAACAGGGACTGTGCTTTTTTCTACAACGATTTTGTTACTGGTTGCTACTTCGGCAATCATGCGTGCAGCGCTTTCGACGTATTTGAGGTCGGCTGCTCTACCTTTGCCATTGCCGAATGTTTTCGTCGGTGTGTTGACCGATATGAATATGAGGTCTGCTTCTTTGATTGCTGTGTCAATGTCCGTGGAGAAGAATAAATTTTTGCCGCGACCTTTTCGCACGACCTCGTCCAGCTGGGGCTCGTATATCGGCAGTTTGTCCGAGTTCCATTGGGCTATTCTCTCCTTACTTTTGTCAACTACGGTCACTTGAATTTCGGGACATTTGAGAGCAATTACACTGCACGTTGGTCCTCCTACGTAGCCGGCTCCGATGCAACAAATCTTTTTTATCGTCATATTTGCTTCGTTTTACAGTTCGGCCACCGATCGAATTTTCTTCCTCCCACAGCAACGATCCGTGTCTGGAATAAAATTAAGTTTGCAAAATTCGGTAACTTTTCTCTGTTTGTTTCGTCGACGATCAGAAAAGAAATAAAGCAGAACGACGCAGTGCGATGCTTTCGATCGAACCAGCCGAACCAACGACCGGATGTTCTCGGTTCCGTACGAACGAGCGATAGAAAATGAAACTCCTGCTTAGCAGAGCCTTTACTGGACGTTATCAAATCTATTCTCCGGCGATATCAAACATTATTCCCGAAAGTGATAGATCAAAAACTCACGCATACGCTTTTACAGTTCCTTGTACGGTAACAAAAATAATAATTCATGAATTTTCGCAAAACTATTCCAAAGTCGATATCGAATTTTCACGTTTAATTATTTTCAAATGTTGAACAATCAATAATAGTTAGAACAAAATTGTCTTCGTATTCCGATGAGATTTTTGGCAGAAAATACGTGGTGACAGAGAAAGGCGATCGAGGTAAGCTTAAACACTTGTTAGGCCATGCAAATTGTAGGAGAATCATATTTCCAACAAATAACTGCATTCTGTGGGCTCGGCCAACACAAAAAATTTTTTGACGTTTTCGTTCTTCAAACAAATATTGAAATTTTCACTTCGACATTCAGAAAAGATCTAAAAAGTGTGATGAAATGCAACAGAATTGCTTGATATTTGTTAACGCTAATCGGAATCTTCTTGGCGCCTCGGAAAATAAATTTGCAAAAAAACATGAATACAAAACCAGAAATTACAAATGTAGTGAATGAATAGAATATCCTTCGCTGTACTTTCCGATAGTTTAACATGTCGAAATGTACGATTTATATTATGTTGCGATATGCGATTCGCAGATGCATATCTCTGTGCATCGTTAATACATCACTCGCTTGATTCCATTAAACTTTCTGTACATATTTGATGGCAATCTTTCTACACACCGGCAAATAAAAAATGGAAGAAGTTTAAGTTTGCTTTGAGATATTCCAAGGACCATCGAGCATGAGTCAACAAACATATTTCATGCTTTAGTAATGACAGGTACGCCGAGATACAAGAACCGTTAACATTCCTCGACTTGCGATTGGATTTTATTAGAAAAAAAACATTTCTGTATATTTTTCAATAAAAGATTTCAAAACTCGTGCTCAACGAGAATGAAAGTTTTATAGTTCCCAGAATAATTTTTCTGATGACTCGTCACGGTGGCTTACTGGATGCTCTTGACCTTGGAGTAAGCACATTCTGAATTTGAAGCCAAAGAAAAATCACAATGTCATCGGTTTACAAAGTTGTCTGACGAATGAATTACCGGCTCCTTGGAAAAGAAATTCACATCCAATGTGTATGAAAATAGTCCATTTTGAAATAGCCTGTATCAGAGGGATAACAAATTATCAAACTGTCTTAGGAGCATTTAGTTTGAAGGAAAGAAAAAAAAGTGAAGGACATTCGATTTTACGAAAAAAAAAACTCTTGAATCATGCGAAATATCCAGCTTTTTGCAAGTAGCCAAAAACCCCACGATCTTAATTGAACATGGAGGAGAAATAAACTTGAATATAAGAAAAATCATGCACCAAACAAAAATATACGTTTTTATCGCATAAGGATAATATATTATGGTCGTAGTAGAATTATCATCTCTGTTTCGTTTTATATATAGTAGGATGGAAAATAACGGTGTTCGAAATATGAAATATTTGAGGCGAATGATGACATTTTTGTGAAGTACGAAGTTACTAATATTGATCTCCAACGAATCTTCTCAATAAAAACTAATAAGGATCTTGTTGATATTTCGCTGAGGCACGTATCGTTCATAGACGAATACACTAGATATAAAAACAGTAATATGTATTCGAATCATACCTCAATTTGACACCGTTTATTGGAGCCGAACGTGTAGATACAAACGAACTGTCAACACTTGAAAGAACGCTGAAAAGTCGAAGCGTGACAAATGACAAAGAATTGTTACAGAACGACCACTCAAGTCACGATCTAGTCGCAAACTGATTCGCGAAATCGCGATCCACAATTCCTGTTCGTCTGAGGCCGACGCGATGGGATGAGGGAGGGCGCGCTTGCGAAGGAAAGCCTATGCGAAAACGTGACAACATTGCAAAGTCATGTCGCACTGTCGCTGTAAAAATACAGGCGTGGAAATTTAAAGAAACTTTAGTCTGCTGCTTCCGTCATAATATAACGGACTGGCAAGCCAGCGTTTTTGTCGTTTCGAAAATTTGATTTTCTAATTGACGGAATCTCACTCAATCAAAATATAATAATAAGCCGGGGAGAATTTATCGAACATAATGGATTATCTCCGACGTGAATATTCTTCAGTTTATGAAACTTTTAATTATATTTTTGTTTATCGTATATTTGAAGAGATTGATCAAGTGCTAAATATGTTCTTATTTTGTATATCAATTCGCCAGAATTACTTCGAATGTAGAAAACTCCATAGAGAAAATTGAGTAATGTTTGTGAATAGAATTTTCATATCATTGTGAAAACTTGTTATTCAGAAAATGAAATTTCGAGTATTGCAGAAATTTTTTTTTTGAATTTTCTCGAAACGCTCCGGCACATTATTTGATCTCGCATATAGCAAAATAAAGCTCGTGTGCTGCAAAATGTGGCAACATTGTATTCAGCATTCAGCAGAATCCCTATAGCCCACCCGTGATTGTTACCCGACCGTTTTTGCTCAGATATCCGGTGAACCTTTCCGTAAATTACGGAAACCCCACATTTTTTTGTATCCGTCAAACATGGAGTTTGGCGAGCTAGCAGTTAATTCTCGGATGTGGAATCAATTTTCAAGCAGCACAGACGAATCTTTATAAGTCAAGACCCCAGAACGGACATAAAAAGTCTTTCAGTATATTTATAGCCATGAGTAGTACGCTCCAGTTTTTTTAATTTTTACCGTATGCGAGATGAAAGAATTTCTCAGAAAGCGAAAACGAAGAATCGAATTAATTTTTGTTCGTATTTTGATGGAATCCGTCCTGTGGCTTGGATTTTTTGTTTGTTTGTAGACCCAGTAGCGTAGAAATAATGTACATGTGCTCAGCATATTCGAACGGATCACACTGTGTACGGTGTTCGTACGATCAGAAAGAAATGCCTGTAGAATAGTAGAGAGACTGACAGAGGAGATTGAACAGAGTCCGTTTGTTTATACTGGAATGAGAGCCGGGAACTCGAACGAAAACGAAAAACGGAACGTCTATCTTCGACTGTTGTTTGGTTCGCGATTTATTCACTAGGGTTCGAAGAGGCGCTGTTTACCAAGAGAGTAGACTTTCTTCTGGTTTAACGAAAATTTCACCGAAGCGCTGAGATCGCATTCGCACGTCGCAACACGCATAATGAAATTTTTTGTACGTGTGCTTGGCCGATGTTTTCAATGGTTCTCAGTGTGTCGCGCAGCATCCCGGCATGAGCAAGATTACCGGGTTCACGGCACATAATGATATATTAAATACAATTTACGTATGTGTATATACAACGAAACTTAAAGTTAAAGCAATTTAATGGGAGAGCTTTTATTTAATTATTCAATGTTGTCGATCGACGACGATGCTTCGTAATGCGAAGATAACAAATAACACACAACGAGGAATAATTAAACTTTTCGATAGCTAGAAAATTGTTTGTAGAAACACGACAACGTGAAAATGAAGTTGGTCAAGCCGAATTGGGTTAGCCACGATGGTTCGTCAACAATTATTATTTTTAATTCAATATTTTCTTTATCCTGGTGACAAATCATGGCAAAGTGTTATATTTTTGTTGTGAAATCTAGATAACCCAATATTTTCCGTGGATATCCATCCGGATGGCAAAAAATTTGCCACCGGAGGTCAAGGTGAGTCGATAATTGTTTTATTGCCCATGAAATTGTTATATTTCTCCACTGACGCTCACATTACTCTTCTCGCCTACACGTCTTTTTTTGTGAAGAACCAATCAAAGAAAAAAAACCTTGTTTCCTCATGAAAATTTCACTTCCTCCGCAGGAGGTGATTCCGGAAGAGTGGTTATTTGGAGTATGGAGCCTATAAAAAACGAGGCTGCCGAGCTTGACGACAAAGTCCCAAAAATGCTTTGCCAATTGGACAATCATCTGGGTATTTATAATATTCCTTTTCCGTGTCTCTGAAACAAGTTTTCAAAACAAAAAAAATTAAAAAAACAATTTCAAAATGTTTGCAAATGGCTGGAATATTAACAAGAAAATGTTGTCAATTATACAAGTTGTGAATATGAAACGGTCAATGAAAAATCGTAATTTCTTATCGTAGCCTGTGTAAATTGCGTTCGCTGGAGTAGCGGTGGATTATTGGCTTCTGGGGGAGACGACAAACTCATAATGATATGGAGACTAGCCGGCGGAGCTGGGGGAAGCTCAATTTTTGGAGGGAAAGCAGGCGTAGAGACTTGGCGATGCATAGCAACGTTGCGCTCTCACGAGGGAGACGTTTTGGATTTGGCATGGGCGCCTCACAGTCCATGGTTGGCGTCAGCATCGGTTGACAATAGCGTAATTGTCTGGGACGCTTCAAAGTTTCCGGCGATCGTGGCTGTGTTGAAAGGTCACACGGGCCTGGTGAAAGGGATAACGTGGGATCCCGTTGGAAAATATCTGGCCTCGCAATCGGATGACAAAACTTTAAGAGTCTGGAGAACGACTGATTGGGCGGAAGCTGCTCTTATATCTGAACCTTTTGACGAGTGCGGCGGAACGACTCACGTTCTAAGACTCTCGTGGAGTCCGGACGGACAGTATTTGGTCTCTGCTCATGCTATGAACGGCGGAGGTCCCACTGCACAAATCATAGAAAGAGACGGATGGACACAGGATAAAGATTTCGTTGGGCATAGAAAGGCTGTTACGTGCGTTGTATGTTTTTTTTTTTTCTAAATTTTCTATAAACGGCTTATAAGATTAACGTTTTGACGAATGAAAATCCGGCACTTTTCATGGCCGTTTCGTTGGAGGATCCTTGAGAAGGCAGTATCAAGAATTATGACACTGGCGCATCGTGGGCAACGTTCGGGTCGAACAAAAATACATTTTTCAAAAATCATTGTGCAAATTTTAAAAAAATTAAAGTTTTCATCGTCTTAATTAAATATTTGATAAAAATCGTGAGCTCTGTTCAAGAAAAAACGGAATTTCGTTGCATTTCAACAAAGCAAACTTTACAATCGTAAGAAACGATATTTTTCCATAAGCGAATAATCATTGATTATTTGTTTGTTTTAGCGTTTCAACGGTAACATATTGCAAAAAAAGCAGCCAGGAGCTTCGAAACCTCAGCAGTATTGTTGCGTAGCGATTGGTTCTCGAGATCGTTCGTTGTCCGTGTGGCTGACGTCTTTAAAACGTCCGCTCGTTGTAATTCACGAACTGTTTACACATTCCGTGTTAGACGCGAGTTGGTCTCCTTGTGGATTGAGATTAGCGGCTTGTTCTTGGGACGGTTCTGTCGTTTTTATCGAATTCACGCAGCAAGAACTCGGCCAACCTCTCGACCCAGGAGAACAAGTGTGTTTTAAAACGATAATTAATTTCGTAATATCACGAAAAGTCTCTTGTCAATGGGATTTTATGGAAGATCGGGAAAATCGTATGAAAATTCATTCTTGTTGCAGAGTATTCTTCACGAACGTTTGTACGGGAAACCCTTGGTTCAGGGCGGCTGCACCGTTATGGAAGCACCGGAATTATTGAATCTGAAACCACCAGTACCCTCGCCCCAGACCGTAACGGTCAGCCAAGAACCTACTTCGAATTGCGTCGAAACTCCCATGCCCATGTCTAACGCAAATACACCAGTCAAAGGACCTATCAACAAACAAATTGAGACGAAAACCTCCGATGGTAGAAGAAGAATCACTCCGATGTTTATTCCCGCTCCACCGGATACGATGTAAGTAAAAATTCGTGAAATTACTCACGGAGGACGTGGCTTCTGCATAGCGCACCCGAAATAGATATTTTTTGTCGTTCTGTTTGCCATCGGAAACGTCAGACGGATTGATCACATGGTGTTACTGTAAAAATCTTTTCCAGGGACACTTCGATAGGTGGTGGTGCGGGTAACCCAACGTTCACGAGTACGTCGCAAACGAAGAGCACGATAGTAATCGAGAAACGCGATGACATTGTGAGACCGAATGTTTCGTCGACGATTAACTCAGCGACGACAAATTCGGTCGGCACAACATTGACTCTCAAACGTCGAGAACAAACTACAGCGAAGCAACACCATACGCCACACAATAAAAGGCCAAAAGTCGTTGCCGATAGGAGCGGCAGTCACATAGTATTACCGGCTTTAAAACCGTCCAGTTCGTTGTCACAGCAAGCTGGTCATTACGCGATAACCGTAACGAGCAGTCACAATTTGGCTCATTTACAAGTTTTCCGCGGTACCGATTCCGAACCAACTTGGGATCTTTATTTGGGATACAATGCCGTGGCTCTCGCTGCTTCTCCTTCCGTTATAGCTCTTGGCCTCGAAGATGGAAGTGTTCATACCTTTCATCCAGCTAAAGGATCGAGACCGGCTCCACCTTTGGCTCCGCCTGCGCCTTTGGCCAAGGTCCACGCAGTTGGCAATGCGGTATTGACTTTATTTCCAATTCAGTAGTGTTTGCTTGATAAACAGAGTTTAACGAATATATTTTGAACAATTAAGCAAAACTCGGCTTAACCAATTGTTGAACGGATCCGATTGTTTTTATTGTCAGGTAATGGTAATATCGTGTTGCGGAGCTGTGCGGGTTTGGGAGATCGGAAATACCTGTCGTCTGATTGTTTCGACGTCGGCTAGTCATCTGGCAGCTCCTGGTGCATCTCTTTTGTCATGTACGCTGTACAATGGCATGCCTCACTTGGCGTTCACTAACGCCCGAGCCTACATTTATCACAAGGAAATGGGTACGTCGTTTTTTCTTGCTCAAGAATCGTCGATGAAAAATTAAAAATAAAAGAATCTCTTTCTCATTCGCATGCTCGAATTTGACAGGAACTTGGCTGTTGATCGGTGACAGTCACGACCCCGTGTGGCGCTGGTCGTCCCAAAATGCATCGACGGTCACAGGAGGAAGAGGACCAAGAGGGCCGTTATCTTCATTGCAGGAAGCTCTGCAGAGAACGGCTGGTAGTGCATTGCCTAATCCCCGTCCACCTCACAGTGCGCCAAGCGTAGTATCGTATCTGGAGCAGCAATTGCTGGCATCAAAAGCACTCGGTAGTTCCCAAGAATTCGTGCATTGGTTAATGGCGATCGTTTCTTTTCTTTTGACGCAAGACGGTCTTGAAAAACGACTGAGAATAATCCTGGACGATCTGATGGGCCCGAGTCATGGTTCGGCTTCAAAAAGCTCATGGGATCCGATGATCCTTGGTCTACGAAAGCACAAACTGTTGAACGACGTTTTAGGTATTATCGGTGGTCATCTCAGGTGGCAAAGATTGTATCTCGAATATTCGGAGCAATTAGTCGCGCTCAAAAATCAAACCAATCAGGAATGAGCGTTCGAATATTCTTCGAGTTTACGTAGTTCGAGTACGACATTGAATATTTTTCAATTAATCGAGTTGAAAGAAACAAACTGCCAAGAAATCCTAATCAAGAAATAATTCTGTCATTTCCAAAAATTGTGAGTTTCGTATAATTGATGATTCCTAAGATAGATAAAATGGATATTTTGTTTATCTGTATATCGTTCGAGGGTGAGAGCCGAGTGAGTATGAATCAGTGATGAAGAGACACAAGCATAATGAGTTATGAGATACGAAAAACGATTATCAAGACTGTACAAATTTTTTATAAATTACTCATAATGTGTGATAATTGAAATAAATTATTAAGTGCAAAAAGGTCATTGGTTACGATATGGCTTGTTTATTTGTTAAATAATAATAAATGCTTCCAAAAAGAGTTTCGTCTCCGTCTCGAATTTCTATACCGAAATTCGTCCCTGAGAGGACATCCAACACTTCCATTGGCTTCGAAAATTAAGCCACGTATCTTTGCTGAATGTCTTTTGTCCCTGACGGGCCATGGAGGGCTAGAAATTGTTGTCAAGATGATTCGTGAGGTGAATCGAAATGTTTAGTCAGAAATAGTTGGACGGTATTTAAATGGTGTTCATCGCAATATATTTGGATATTGAATACATATACATCTCGTTATAAGCTCTTTATAAAAATACACAACGAAGCTCACTGTGCGATAAGCGAGAGAAATTTGTTAATAATGAAGCGTATACAAGCAGGCATTTTGAAATATCATCTCGAGGTATATATTTATATATATCTAATATACTTTTTTTAATTTATTTTCGTACGTCGCCAGGACATGTAGAAAAAAACCTGTGCGTTACAATGTTTCGTATTCGTTCGGAATCACTTGAATAATATCGTGGTGCTTGCACGTAGGATTGGTTGAGTTAACAATTAGTTTATCCGCTTGTTTCTCTTTTGTTCGTTTCGGTCAATAACATAGTCGTATCAACAGCAGTTGACTGTATTAATGGTTTGTCGTAACTTGTCGTTAACAGCGTGTCGAGTCGAAATTTTCCTCGGATGTTCCACTCTCCGAGGAAAATGTTAAATAGGAGAAATAATATTGTGGGTGAAGAGGGTGATAAAAAAATAATGTCAATCGTACAAGTACGTTTGATTGCTGAACAAGTTTGCATCGAGCAAACTTAGGAACGTTTTACTAAGCGTTGTACAATCGTCAATACGGTGATATTATATTTTATGTACCGAGCAGTATCGATTGCTCATCAAGATTCAGGTCGTCACCGTCCAACGTGGGAGGGAAAAGGCTTTGCGATAATTTCTCGCTAGCTCGTTACATTATTGCACAACAAATAATAAAGATTGGTAAGGATGAGGAGGCTGAGAAAAGAAAGAACGAATAACGTTAGTAAAGTAAATAATAATAGGAATAAATAAGGACTGGTCGTCGGACCAATGATTCGTCTTAAATGTTTAGAATTAATTAATGCATATGTACAAATATACGCCGCAGGTTGAGACCGACGAGTTTTTAACTTGATTAAGTGAAAGAGCAGAAATAGATGATGACGTAGGCCAGTAAAATCGATAAGGAAAGTTACTCGCTTTTTCGTTTGATTTGCTCATTCTTCGATTATTATTTAACGAGCATGCTCGTTATAACAAGGGAGGTAATTTTGTTTTCTTCGCTTTTTTTTTATTGAGCTCATTCGCTGGGTATTTGTTTTTGGTTTACTACAACGGTGGCGGACCGTTTGGATAATCGACCATCGGTGTAAAAGTTCTTGCAAAATTGTTGGTGAGCATACAACTGTAATCATCCTCGGCTGCTGGCACCAATGAAGCAACGCCCAGCAGGAGCAACATTAACGCTTGAATCGGAAGGGAAGCCCGTAAAACACGTCCGAGGAATCGATATCCACGCGCTAATACCCTTCGATCGCTCTCGTCACCACTGCAACAAAACATTCGTCGTGACGATTAACAATCGCCCCTTTCCCAACTCCCCTCGAATCGAACATCTTCGACTTTTCTTTGCAATTTTCTAACAAGCTATCGTGAAATAAAGATAAAACAGTTTATCGTACTGGAATATTTCAACATACTCTGCGTTCGATGCGTCGTGAGCTTGACCCGTTGCCGAACTCGCTCCGTCAAGTAGCTGGAATTCAGCAAAAGAAAAAACACAAACCATAAAGTATACGGTGCAAGTGTGGTGAACCTTTCTACACTATTTTACGCTAATATATTTCAAGCGCGTCGCTTCAAAGTTTGAACGATCATCGATGAATCAGTGAAGATTCTAAATCAATAGAAAATTTCAAAACTTTTAGCGCCGCGAATAATTCAGGCTCGATCAGCGTTCAGATTGTTGAAGCGTTTAGCGCGATACAACGAAGTGGCTCTAACAACAGTGCTTTCTATAATAAACCTACAATGAATTTTTCATGTCTGAGTAGCTCGATTACTTCTCACCTAAATTACGAATAATTAGTTAAAATTTGGTGAACTTACGTCGTGCGAAAGGGAAGCGAGGGACGAAGAAGTCGCCGCGAGACCGACATCCTTGGGATCCAATCCGAGAGCTGCGCCCAATTTGAGCGCATAAATGCCCGTTAATCTTCGCAACGATTGCAATCTTAGCCTGAGTTCCTGAAGGCGATTGCGAGTCTCGGCGTGCTCCTCTAATAAGTGATTCGCCGCTTCTTGAAGCGACAAAACTCGGGGTTCGCACCGTTCTAAATCACTTCGTAATTCCCTGAAAATAATATTTCCATTTCTATTTCAAAGATCTCGTCAAAATGCAAAATTCTAATAATTTTGTGAATAATAATATGATTTCTGGGCGCATATAAATGTCAGAGACGTTTTCAAGGTCATCGTCCATTTGAAATTATACATTTAGAGTTAGAAAGAACGACTCACCGGAATTTATTGTATTTAGCTTGAATAACAGCAATATCCTCGGTCAGGTCGATGGGTTCACTAGCTCGAATGGAAATTTCAGTTTTTTCTAACCAGACGAGTAATTCTTCAACAATGCGATGGAACTGTTGATTGCCCATGAGAGAAGATTGCAACGCAGTTTGCCACGTGCCAGCAGCATGGCAAACTCTTTCCCATCTTGAATTCGCAGTAGCGAGTCGTCTGCGAAGCTCTTGAGCTCGATCGTTGTCTTCGGTGTGATCGGCCAAGTGTGTACCAACGATATTCAGACTGACGACTATGCTTTTGTGGCTGTCGAGATCGAGAAGAAATTCACGATGATCTTGAATAATGTCCTCCAAGTCCTCGATCTGACTCGGTGGCGAAAGCTGCTCGCTCTGGGTACCTTCCGCAAACTCGAGCCACTTCTCCAAACGCCACAAGTCGATGTCTAATTGTGCCCAATTACGATTCGAGCACAACGGACAAGTCAATCGGCCACCGTCACTAGTTTTTTGAAAATTAACGAGAAACACATTCAACATTTTGTTCATTTTCCGGATAATTCATTCTATTTTCCCAAAAACAAATAACGTGAAGAACAAAAATTCTTCGAAGAAAAGTTTTGAAGATTGCAAAGCAAAGATAGTAATAGAAAAGCGGCATTTCAGGATATAATTTTTATGCTTTTGTCGAATGTTCATCGACCGAAACACAGTAAACTTTAATAATCGTAGTGCAAGCGAATAGGAAACTTACTGTTCACAAGGGATTGAATAAGCTTCGATAAGTGGTGACCTGCGAAGAGGATAAATTATTGAGAATTGGTTAGTGCGGAAGTTTTCATCACATTAGTTTGATTAATGAAAAGGCATAAAAGTTTGACTTTTAAGGCTCAGAGGGTTCTCGACGGAGTTGTAGTTTTTGGCGAAATACCTTATGTCTCTGATCTGCTGCTCACGGGATCTCGCTCGGGCGAGAAGGCTTTCGTATCGTGCACCGAGTTTCGATACCTCCGTTGTTCTTGCTGTTTCCTTGCTCATTTTTTCGTCCTGCACGAGCAGAGAATGCAAGTGTCGGGCCAGTTCGATTGCGGACTGACAGCTCGCGATTAGTTTGGCCTGGAGGATTAAATTTTTCATTTGTATAGATTCGTTTAAAGATACTATGGAAAAAACGACTTTGAAGAATTCGCCTCGGTCAATTTTTGTGTCCAGTCAAATATTTCGAATATGCATTTTGAAAAAGGATCTTCGAGTGTAAATTGATGATAAAAAAAACGTACAATATTTTTGGCAGAAGCGTTGAGTCCAGTTCCAGGGGTTGGTTCAGGTTCGATGGCAATTTCTAGAGAATCAAGTGCGTTTCTGCACTCTGTGAGGGCAGATTCAAGTTCCATGAGATAAGCATCGCAAGAGGTGATTCTCACGAGTTTGGGCAGTGTGTCAACCTGAACAGCGGAGTCCTGTTCAAATTTGAGTGTTTCGACTTGAACAGCTTCGTCGACTTCGTTACGTTGACATTTGGCTTCGAGATCGGTGCGTAAATAATTAACGCGAGTTTTAATATCGCGCCATAGTAACTGATACTCGTCGACGAGTTCTTGAATGGCACCGACGTCATCGGCATGGCATTCTTGCATGACAACGAGAGCGAGTTCATCGGCTCTCTGTAGAGTTTTGCACTGTTCCGAGAGTTCGTTTTCAATGCTATTGATTCTTTGGAGAGTGCGTCTCGGCGAAGCTTTCTCTTCGGGCGAGGTCAAGTGTTGAACTTGAGTCAATCTGACGTCAACTTGCGTGAGTCCGACGACGGCAGCCCCATGAGCAGTGACGAATTCTCTGTAAGCTTTTTGGTCTCGTTGCACAGAAGCGAGGATGGCATTGCCATGCGGTTTGAGAGCTTTCCATCGTTCGATGAATTCTCGGACGTCGGCAGTGAGGATCTTGAAATTATCCGGTTCCAGGCAGCCTTTGGCGAGACGCCCATAACTTTGTTCGATTATTTGAAGAGCAGCTCTGTGAGCCTCGATGTCTTTCTGAACTCGACGTGTTTTTACCAGAGTTTGTTCTGTGTCTTCTTTGGAATTTTTGTCTAGACTCTCTTCCAACGTTTGCAACGTTTCCTCTGTCTCCTCCAACCATTTTTCCTGCTCACTCTTAATCCTGTCCATCTCGCCGATCAGTTTCCACGACATCAAGATTTTCCTCTTGCGCTCGGCGGAACGTACGCAGGTCGCTTTCCAACGCTTCTCCAATCCTTCCATCCCCGACCTGATGGCATCGGTGTTGAACGAAGTTTTCCAAGCGTCGCAATCGTTGAGTAAAATCTCGCAGAGATTCAAAACTTCGCCAATGTTTCCGCTCTCGGCTTCGATGACTTTTTGCAAAGATTCGTGATTGAGCAAACTTTCATCAACTGCCTCACGTGTCTTCTCCTCGAGAGACATCGGCTGTGAGAGTTTGAGCTCGACACCTCCTAGCCAGCTTCGGATCTCCGCTATTCTACGTTCCAGACAATTCATCGTTTGCATCAAATCAACGAGTTTGTTGGCTCTGGCTCTGCCAGCGGTCATCAAGCGCGTCCATCTCTCATTCACCTCCAGCAACGACGTTTCGACCTCTTTTTTTTCCTCATTATCAGCAACCTGAATGAGCTGTTCTCCCGTCGTCTGTAACCAGTCTAGCTCGCGTTGTTTCAGTGCCATTTCCGCTTGCAATTCGGATTCTATCCGGCGCAGAGCTTCCTCTGGTTCTTCGAGGTTACTGGTCGTCGCGTCATCGCAGTTGTGCACACGATTCTCAGAGTCTTGAATCCAAACGAGCAATCTACCGAGTCTGGCGTCCCATCGGCTCCGAAGGGAGCAACGTTCCTCAAGTTTGTACGAAAGTAAGGCCAGTTGATGCTCGAGATCTCCGTGTTGTTGCCAGAGTAAAGAACTTTGTTGATTGAGGGATTTCATGTCGGAAGGACTGAGACATTCGCGCAATTGTTCGGTCGTTACGCCGAGATTTTCGAGTGCGCTGGTTGTGTCGGCCAGTCGAGATTTTAATTCCTGAAGGGAATCTAATTGTCGTTGAGTTTGTACGAGACTGGCAGGTGGAGCATGGAAAGCTTTGCTGATGGCTTGATTAACGAATTGGAAAGTGGTTGTGATGCTGGCTGTTTGTTCGACATGTTGGCCGTTCAATTTTCTGATTCTTAGCAGGAAATCCTTCCACGTCTCCAAACTCGCCCGAAGATTCGCAATTCGCTGAGTGTTGGCGGCGTGTTCCATTCGAATGGATATCGCAAGGGCCTCGTCACAATCGAGCAACAAAGTTTCCTGTTGCCTCGTCAACGAATCAATTTGTGCTTCCCCGGCGGGCACTTTCTCCAACAAGGACTCGATTTTTGCGAGTGTCTTGTCCAATCTACGCACGTGGATGAAACGCAATTGCAATCTGCTTCGTTCTCGCTCGATGTCTTTGAGCCAAGCGAGCAATTTGCTCTGATCCTGTCTGTATCGGTCCCAGGAAGCAAGTCTGTTCCTAACAGACGCGTGTCTTTCCATGATTCTTGCGAGGGTTTCATTGTGGAGATTAGTCAGAACGTTGAATTGCTCTGCCACCGACAAATCCCGTCCCTTTTCTGCTCGTATCGAGAGAATCAGGTTTTCTTGATCGGTCAACAAATTTTTGTGGACCTCGCAAAGATTCCGATGCTCCGACAACCCGTTGTAATCCGCTGGCACATCGTTGGATAAAAATTCTTGAACGTGGCCGAGATACTCCTGCCACAAGCGAAGCGCAGCTACCACGTCCTCCGACCTGACAAGACGCGCCGATAAACGGTGATACTGCTGGAATGTTTCACGGAATACACGTTGCCAAAGCTGCAATACTTCGACCACCGATGTTTCTTGTGGCGAGATTTCTAATGCGCGATCTTTTATCGACTGCAATTGCGGTTCCGTTCGAGTCAGAGCCAACAAATGGTTTCTCAGGAGCTGCAACTGCTCCTTCGACTCTCCTTCTCCGACCGTTGTCAAGCTCTGCAAAAAATAATTTTTTTTTTTCAAATAAAAATAATCCATCGAATCTTTCGATTAATGTTGGGAAGTAAAAAAATGAAAAGTAAAGAATCGACATTTTTTATGGAGGAAATTTTTATTTTATCGTATCCTGCGATGAATGTAATGAAAAAAAATGTAAACAAGGCCTCGAGGCAAATTTTGCTAAACTGCATCGAAATTAAATGGTAGGCGCTCTATCTTGCAACGTAATCGGACTTTTGCCACGATGTTATGGAACAATGATGTGTGTAGTTGAATATACGAAGTGAGGCTTAACGAATACTATTGGCAATGCACAGAGCTCTTGCTCTCTTATTATCTCTCCCCCTTTCTTTCTCACTCTCTAAACTCGACTTGGAAAGTTTAGTGCAAAGTAGTTGTAAGCGTCGAGTTTCCAGACCACCATTCAGCTGTTGCGGATTTCGTGACCAATGTAATTGCACGATTGGATAAGCCCTTCGACCTTGACACAACAAATTGTTTCGAAACTACAATTAAAATATATCGCCTCGTGCGAGGATGATTGAGCTGTGCCAAGCACCGTGGCGTTGGGCTTTCCAGAAAATCCTCCACTCAGTTAAATCGAGAGAATGAAAGAAAAAGAGTAAAGAGTAAAGAATCAAATTAATTATTGGCATATCAAAACTCTAGACCATTTCTTCGAATCAACAAAGTCGGAGATGCCCAAAAATTAAAATAAATCATTGGGGGCAAGCGAATTATTGATGGCGATCTAATTGGGAAAACGATGGGAAATGAAAAATCAAGAAAAACAAATGACTGCAAATGCCAGTCGTACCTGTTGAACGGAATCGAGGAAATTCTTCGTCTGATAAAGATCTCCACGAGCGAGTTCTTGATTCAGGGCTCTCGCATCAGCCGTATCGGCGAGAGTCGACAAAGACTCACGAACATCTTCGAGACGTCGCCCAAGAGCCTCGACTTCGCAGTGAAGAGGTCCACCGGCGTCGAGACCGACATCCGAGGCGATCTGAGCTACTAGGCCGCGTAACTCGGCCAATCGTTCTTTGTGCTCGGCCAGAGTTTCCTCGCAAACCTGAAACAATGAACCACGTCTTTTTAGCATTTATACAAACGAATTGAAGGGTCAGTTTGACCCTTAAGGATTAAGGGGATTGACTTCAAAATCTCAAGATTTTGGAATTCCGCAGCGATTTTAATTCCAAAAATTTTAAAAACTCTTTAACTTTTATTCACCCGTCAGTTACGGAGATTTTTCCGAAAATGATTCACTGGAGCGACCTTCCGAAAAGGTTGATAAATTTTTTCATGAGTATTTTGAACTTTTCTATTTGCAAATAACATCATTTTCGATTTATAACAAAATTAAATGAAATGTTTGCTTTTCTACGTGGTATTCTTCAGGGTTCGTTCGAAAAGCTCGAGTAAAGATGAGGGGGGGGGGGGAGCTCTGGTAGCAACAAAGTTAGGTTCGTACGTTCCAAGGGAAAGCGCGTGAACCACGTTGGAGCTCATACTCCGTTATAGCCACCTTCGAGTATCTACACGTTTGGACGATCGGCGTTGTACATTATGCTGCAGCGATGCGGTATTTATAGATCAACATGGCATTCCCACTCTTTCTTCATCGTCTGCGAACGGGCATAATTTACACTCGAACTTAGACCACCATTATCCTCTTTTTTCATTCTTCCCTCGTCCCTCTTCCCTTTCGCGTTAATTCCATTCCCATTTCCACGATTGCTATTCGCAAGAGTCATTTACCCGGTCTATGCAATTTTTCACAGTCCAATTCTACGTCTTTACAAAAAGTCCAATTCGACGTCTTCTAAAAAAATAGTGTTTCGCCACTTTTCCCCGGAACACACGATAGAACAAAATACTTGTATTTAGTGCGGCATGTAAGCAGAAGTTTCTTGGTATTTTTCAACGAATTCGTAACGCCTAAAAATAGCGAAATTCTGTTCTCCGATTTTTCAAGAAAAAAAAAGATTCCTGTTGAAATATTTCGTCTTCTTCCGAGTGATATTTACCAGTTACGACTATAGTTACGTCTGGTAATCTATTTATAAAACAAAATTCAGATAAAAATTAAATGTATCTTTGATTTTTTGTTTTTGGACAAAATAATCGAATCTCCACAAAAATGCAAGGAATTCAAGAACAAAATTGAAAAAAACGAAGATTCAAATTAATTCCATCGCCTCCAAAACAGACGTGGAGAAACAAATATTTTTCGTAACCCTGTGAACAATAATCATTAGTTTTATTGGACGTTTCGCGACATTCGAGTATCTTTCTTTAAAAATAAAGATTCATAAATGACGAGGGCTCGAAAATTATACATGTTCCGATAAAGATTTGTTATTTTGACGCGAATCAATTAGCAATTTCTTTTCGTGTCTGCTGATATAAAAAAAAATCGTGACGTTCGTGACCCATTTACCCACACAGGGATTTATTTTTGGTTGAAGATAAAAAACACTCCAGTTGGACAGAACATTTCAAGGTTCCTAGAGTGCGAAAAAAACGTCGAGCTTGCTGAATGCGAATAATTATTACCTTCAATTCTTCCGGAGTGCACATTGTTATAAAAAAATGATTAAATATTAAATTGCCATCGTCGTAATTGTGAACACAATGAGTAGTTTTTTGTTTCTTTGGTTTCAAATTGGCAGCACTTTGGGGAAGACCGGTCGCACATGGTGTCAACGACGCGTGTACCACGTTGGCTCGTGTGCCACTCGCATAATCACACATTTCCACGCGCTTGAATGCATTCTCCGAAAAGGAGGCAACATTTTTTGATTTGTCTCGAAATGATCGACGAACTATTTTCAACTTAATTTCCACTATATTTTATTCCCATTTTTCGTGTCCGATTGTAACGTCAGTATTTTCCATTGATTAGATTTTTTTTCCTGGCTGACACGCTGTCATTATTTCCAAAATCCATAAAAACGACTCGAACGGAATGCATAAATCGTTTATGCAGTTCGTTTGGTTAATTGCACTTTGAATGACAAGATTACTGATTAATGCTGATCCGACAATATTAAAAAACTGTTTGTGCTGTATTTTCGATGGTAAATATGCACAAATGTCAATAAACGCAGTTGTATAAGTTTTGTACAATGTAAAATGCACTTTCTCATGCACAACTCGATATAAAGATAAAAATTTGTTTTCCCCTGCAATATTAAATTGTTCCTGTAGTTCCCGTAGCAGAAAAATGTTTTTGCAGTGACGTTTACGTACAAAAGCTACTGTAAATATCCCAAAAAAAACCGAAGTTTTTTTTTCTGGGTTTAGTATACAAAGAGAACACGTGCGGACGTTACGGTAGTCTGGACCGAACTGGCGCGTCTGCGAGTGGAGGATCGATGCCGAACACTCACAGAGAAACATTCTGGGGCTCCCTGCCCTCGCCCTCGTCCCTATATCTGCTGCTCTGCTATCTTTCTCCCTCCCGTACCGAACCACCCTCTTTCACGGAAGGGTGGAAAAACGTCATTGGAGTTTATCGGCCTGTGTTCTTTGAAAAAATATATAGAGCGTTTGGCCCAACTCGAAATTCCCAAAAAATCACGTAAGGGTAATAATTTCTCTACAGTCGCTTGTAAAATACGATTTTTTAGATAGAAAGCTTTCCAATTTTCCTGGACAGTCT
The DNA here is from genome assembly GCA_030522525.1 of Campopleginae sp. 14b. Lineage (NCBI taxonomy): Eukaryota > Metazoa > Arthropoda > Insecta > Hymenoptera > Ichneumonidae > Campopleginae sp. 14b. Next base: position 92,966 of record JAPYYS010000090.1, read on the forward strand.
ATTTTGCTCATTAATTTCTCGTTGATATTTCCAGAGAGCAGAATTATTTAAAAGTCATTTATTTGTTTGATCAGAGAAGATCGAAGGGAATGGGTAAGACATGGTCGTATTGAACATCACAAAGTTCGAGGCCTCACTGACCGCCTTGTATATCTGGCACGCAACGTCCGAGTAGGACACCCTGAACAAAAGAATGGTGATGCATCATACGTAAACTTGCCCTTCCCCCGAGATCGTCGCCGAGCGTGCTTGTATCCCAAGAGCCTTCGCTATAGGGGTGAGAAAATGGGATAGTCTCGACAAACGTTGAGGGGAGATAACTCTCTCAGTCCCCTCTCCAACGCCCTTCCCCAATACGACCAGATGTCGTACGGTTATCGCTCTCTGACTCTACTACGCATCTTTCAATACATACATATTTAAACATACAAAAACAATTCCGTCTTAAGGTCATCCCCAAAAATTCACTAAATTGTCAGTATCATCAATTTGATACTTTCAACATTAACAAATTCTACAAAACCGAAAAAATTCATTGAGTTCATAGAAATGAGAGTCATCAAATAATTAGTGACAATTTTTCTATCGATTATTCAAATGAACACACCCAAAGAGATTTCTCAACGAAAAACAAAAAAGTGACGATTTACTGATAAATAACGAACAAAGAAATCTCCAATAATTAGAAAAAACATCGTAAATTTATTTTTGAGGTTTTTTTAAAACAAATCTCACAAACGTTAATCGAATCTGACAACTCTGTGTTCTAGAAATTCTCTTATGCCACATTCTTTCTGCAATTTGCTTGTAGCATTTATTTGCATCCCAGAAGAAGAGAGAATTTAAAAAAATTTTGATGCAAAAAGAACAATCCCCCGATTCAATGTGGAACATCAAGCCTTTTTATCATTTTTAAAACCACAGCAGAGTCACTTGGCCATCTTCAAACAGACGATGAGTCAGTATTTGCATTTTACCTGATAATTTGTCATCCTGCTTACTTTCTCTTATTCGGGGTTCAAAAGCGATTCACTAATGTTCCTTGTAATTTTATGAATGATTTTTTATCGCAATCGGACTAACTCTTCGTTAGGCTAAAATTATTGTTCAATTGTGCTACCAAATATGACGGACCAACACTTACTGACCCATAAATACAACATATCAGAATGGCAGAAATTTTTGCCTTTCTCTAGAACCGGTTCGAGCCACTAATTTATTCTTGTCATGAATTAATTTGAAAATTTCTATTCAGCGATAATTGAAACAAATGAAAACCGTAATCCAAATATTCTAGATTGGAGTGCACTGTACAAAAATGAATAGTCCAATGTTCAGAGTAATGTAGAGGGAAATTCATAGTTTTTCATCAATTGTACAAAGTGAGATTATTTGGGAATTTTATGTAGTTGAGGGAAATTTTACAATGTAATTCGTAGCAACGAAACTACCACGAACGTCACTACCACTCGATCAACTTCGGAAATTATTGCATGTACACCGTATGACCGTGATCGCGATTCTTTCTTTCTTCGAGGAAAACCCCATTTTGAACGGATGACGCTCCGAAAAACGATGATCGAAAAACTGGACGCCAAAGTGAACTTTTCTACGAATGATTGTTGGACATTATTGAAGGTTCATTGTTTTCTAGAACGATAAATGAATAATCGCTTCCGAATATTGCCTACCTCGATAAAAATTTTCGAAAGATTCAACAGCCCCGCAGCAGCCATTATCAACTTTTATGTTGACGAAATAAATGTAATTATCATATACGAAGCGGTGTCACGGCTTCACGAGTGATAATTATTTATAAATATGTTAAAGACAATAGATCACGAACTGACACGGATTAAAATATTCAACGGATTATCATCTACACTAGAGCCACTCGCGGCGAGCTTGAAACTACTTTTGGGCCACCGGCTATTGCCACCTGTGGCGGAATCAGGAAACTCAATTTTAGTTGGAGGGTTGGGGCGGGGGGCTGCGTTGCGTGTGTTGTCCGACAATAATGATTGTTTTGCAGTTCTCGAAAATTTCGCGGTTTCAGTTCACCGGTGACGCTCATCAACCGCAGTTTTTTTGGCGCCATTATTGGTGAAGCACCGCCATTTATACTTTACGATCCCGTGAATTAAAACATGAGCTTTTCAGATGCGAATGTATACAGAATAACTTTTGACGATTAGTAACGAGATTAGCAAAAAGAAGATGTGACTGTCTCACCTTGACTTGTTTACGGGCTTCCTCGGGTGGTAAATTAGTGACACTTCCCATTTGATTGTCGACCCAGGTGTTAACAGCAGCGGTTGCGTCACGATATTGTTCCCAAAGTCGAACAGCGTGTTGATATTTAGTGCAAAGGGCGTCTAGTTCGGCCCTCGTATCTTCCCAAGCTTGGACGGCTTCATTGACCGCAGCATCGACTCTTTCGCCGACCTCCGCTGTGCAGCTCTCCCGCAAAGGTTCGGCGGCAGCTCTCAATTCGCCAATGAGGACCTCGCGTGCACCCAAGTCGCCGTTGAGACCCTGAAAGGTTAGAAAACAAAAACAAATGCTATGTGATCAGAAAACAGTCAATTTTTCTTTCTTCAAAGTATAACGCGTTCATTCCTCGGACAACGTCACTGCCGTCTTCAGATTTTCGATTTAAAAATGTCCGACATTTTTCCATTAACATTGATTCGTTCGTCTCCCAATGCATGCAAATTTGAGAAGAAAGCACGAGTAACTTTATAGAAAACAGAAGTACCGTGTAGCCTAAAAATACGTGGTCGCGGTACGGGAAACGTTTTTGCCGAGTGAACTCGGTCAGCTGGTCAACTAATTCAGTAGACGCTTACGAAGCGCCCACTCGAGTTCGTTGAACTCATCGAATCTTTCGATGTTTATCTGAACAAAGTTAAATATCATTCGTTTAAGCAATTATCCAAAATTACTAAACGGAATAGCGCACGTTCTATTGAAATTTACGTGCACCATGAGACCACGTGTTTATCGAACACGTGCTCTCCCGCGTCGGGGCTAAACGTTCTCGTCATTCTCCGTACAGACGCCTGCAATTATCGAGTAACTCAATTAGCTCGTTCGCGCTAAGGACGGCGGCGGCAAGCGGACGAATGATTCTCCCCTGCGCTTCTCCATTTTTTCACCCAGCGCGTTTCTCGCCAGATTTTTTCCAAATCTTCAGAAAGTGCGCGATTCGCGGAATAACCTCAAAACTTTTTCACGTTTTTTGTTTTACTATTCTTCCACTTTTTTGCGTACGTCTCTACCGTAATATTCCGATCCTGAATAAACGAAAATTCTGACATTTCTCATCACGAGCAAAATATTGATATTTTTTTTTCGATCAAGCGTACAAAATGCTTTTCTACTCTCCAAAAAATCATTCAATTCACAGATTACTGTTATCGTTTGTCGTTGATCCGCGCGCTTGCTCGGCTCTCTATCACTTGATTTGCAAAATAGCTTACGCGATCTCTTCGCAGAATTCATTACTGCGACTGATAACGGCGAAATACAACGATGTCGCAGAGATTCGTTGACATTTTTGACAGTTCGGAATATTTTAAAAATTGTAAATAAAGTTTCGCAAAATGCGAATGAATTATCGAGTCAAACGCGTGGCGTACGAAAAAAAGTCGAAACTCCTACGAGCCTGGAGTTTGCATCGACGTAATACCACGAAATAAAAAAAAATGCCACTTTTTCGTCACTTTTGTTCGAATTTTTATTTTCATTTGCCTTTGCGTCGATGCAAACTTTCATGAAACTCCTTTCGATGGTTCGATGCAGTTATTTTGCTTCTGATTAGAAAGAAAAATAAAAAATGAACGTAAAATCTGTATTTTCGATATTTCGTAAAAAAAAACTTGTTTATTCCGTTCGGATTTGTCCCGGTGACGTTGAATATGCGATTGGAAAATAATGGAGCGCAACGTCGAGTTTGTGACGTGATTAAACAATGAACCGGTTACAATGACCCGTGGATATGCAGTATGCAGGTCCCGCACGAACATCCGGGGCATATCTCGTAAATTGCTGCGCCTATAAATGGTTCATTAAACTGAAAAAAGTGCGGGATAAGCTGTAATTCGCGATTTCTCATATTTTCTCGTTATTATTCGCGATAAGCACAAGAATTTTTGGTGGGGATACGTTCACGGTTGTTCGTATCAAAAGTCTAGACAGCTCGGTACACTTCCTTTTATATTTTCAACTTGGAAAATGTTTTTTCACTCGATATTACGAAGAAATATCCTTCAAAGTTGAAATACCCTTGAGAGGAATGAGATCTCTCTTCCGGAAGGGAGAACGCAGACGATCAAACGTACAAACACACAAACACATGGGAACTATGTGTGTGAGACCGAATCGCGGAAGCCTCGTTTCCGGACAGGATGTAAGCGCGCAACTTCTCAGCACGAAAGAATTCCGTTTGGCTCGTTTGCACGAAATACGCGATTAAACAAGCAAATGGAACAAAAATCCACTAAATTCTCCCAAGTGTCATAGTCTCTATGAAATATCTTGCTCGATTTTCCATAAAGCTAGTTGCCAAAAAAGTTTTTATTAATCAAAACAAAAATACGAACGAAAACTGTCAGCCATTTTTCGATTATGCGAAGAGAGGCAAGTCGAAATATTCCTCAACACTGCCACCAAATTTCAAAGCCAACGAGAGTCTCTTACTCGTCCATGCTCGGTTCCTAATTCTTGGCCATAAAATATTTCGGCAAGGAACGCGTGCTTCGAATACCGATTGCAGATTAAGTTCGAATTATTTCTCAACGTCTTCGTATTCCGGTATTTTGTCGCGCTTGACAATAAATCGCAAGGCCGGGATAAAAAGTATTATGAAAAAATCTCGAGAGCCACGCAAAGTGAGAAAAAAAATCGTATCCTCACGACTTTTGTCGTTGCACGCTAAAATTATGCAACGTGCGCGTCGATAGTGCTCGGCAGGTTTGACTGACATAGTAGAAAATCGTAGCGCGCGCGCCAAGCGGTTCGTCGAGCTTAGAAATTTGAATGAGCGATACGCGCCTGCGCTCCAAATCTTCCCACGTGTGCGAGAACCCCCACGCGATACTTGCCAGTCCCCACGTTTGATCGAGGAAAACGATGAACAAAAAAAAACAATAGGAATATCGTAAACAGCTGTACAAATTGTTGTTTTCCTTCGATGGTTCTATGTTATTTACCAAATGCAAATGTCTGGTCGTTACGACATGGTTTTCTGTTTCATTCAACGATTTGAAACATTTTAGTTCTCGAGCTCTATGGAAAAAAAAACTAAATTTTTATTTCCACATTGCATAGAAAAAATTAAACTCATCTTTCGATTAAAAGGAGAAAAAAAAATTATAAAAACTGTATCGTTTAATCGTTAAGAAATCGATATCGACCTAGAAAATATAAAACTACGATACTTTTCGGAATCGTGTGTCCAATTGAGGGCCCATGAAATATTTGAACGTTTTTCACACGAAAAAATACAGACGATGTTTTACTAAATTCTTTGTGGTCTCCGAAAACCATCACTTTGTCATTAAGGCAGTGCTTATGATACCGAAATGATTTAAAAGAGGGAAATTAATTACGACACGAGTGAAAAGAAAGATAAAAATTTCGTTGGTAGTGTGAATATATTGTGAAGGAATAACGTTGAAATTCGTTGTTCTCTTTAAAAATTTGCATAATTTGAAAATTAAAGAGATTATTAATCAAAATGAATATATTTCGTTGCATACCAACTTAGCAAACTTCAGCATCATTGTAAACGATGAATTAGGAATCGGAGTTTGAAAATACAGCGCGGAACGTGGCAAATTCAAGTTCCATGAGTAAGTAAATAAAATAATGTGTGAATCGAGAATTTTAAGGAAAATCGTTTCGTCCTCAGTGGCAAGAGCCTTGACAAATCAAAGTGTCTAGCACAATGGACGATCCGGTGTTCGCTTAAATAATTTGTGGAATTCAGCGAAACGGTTTGTCAGGGATACGTTAGAGAAGCTTGGCCGTTATTTACACGAGGCTATATAGCTCAGCGGAATACCCGTTATTCGGTCAAACATACGAGCTCGAGGGAAACACTATTTTGCACATACGACGAGAAAAAAAAAAAGCACGGGCAGGGCAGAGTTTCGATCGAAGAATCGGTGACATCATGGCTAATGAAATGATAATAAGTAGCGAATGGAATAGTCACAGACTCGACATGTTTGTCAAGTGCAACAAACACGGCAATGAAAATGAAAAATTAAATTATTCATAGCCGAGTGATTGGCGTTTTAATAAAAATGAGCATGACGATAATCTTGAGATATTGACATGCGTGTGCATATCGAGCAGCAGCAGCAAGTCTTTGAAAATGTATGAACGCGCTTCGTGCGCTTTGCAGCCAAGTTTCGAACAGACATGTGCATTCATGGTTGAAAAATGTTAAGTTTATATCGACCTTACTCAGCACAAATACGTGTCACGTCTTTAAATAGATGATGCTGGAGGAGTCTCGTCGAGGGAGAGAACCGAAGTAAATTTTGCCTACCGCGCAAAACACCATCGGCCAGCCACTCGGATATACTTTTTATATCATCGCTTTTTTTAGATATCGTTTTTATTCTTTGTGTTAAGCTTCATCCGAAGCTTTCACATCGTACAAAACATACGTCACGGATCGTTTTAGTTTTTTAGATATTTTTTTTACTATTCTACGTCGATTTATTTTGGGATATTGCACGATTTTTTTATATTTTTGGTTGCTGTCATTTCGGTTTTCCGTGTTTTTTCAAATATTTACTCCTCCCGATTGTTTTTTTATTTACAATTTTGACGATGCTCGTTATTCAATAGCCCACAGATTGATTTTTCAGATATTGAATATTTCTATATTTATCACACGAACTCCAGGGGGAAATTAATGATAATTTAATGATTGGAAAAAACTTTGAGAATTTTTGTGTTTGAAAAAATTCCAAGGCCTGATCGTGCGAGCTCGAGGCCCCCAAAGGCTATCGGAGAACTCTCTATATTACACATCGATTTGATAAAAGCACGAGAGGCCGGTCACTCTCTCAGTCAATTCAACAAGAAGTGACCCCGCACGAGGCTCGTCAGTTACTGATACCACCGAGTGCGATACAAGTGTTGCTTGATAAAAGTTGCTCCTTGAGTCGCGCATGCGTTCATTTACTTACACTTGTTCCGCATATTTTAGTTCCTACTCAAACGCATTTGTGACTGTGTACACGTAAACTAGAGCTTACGCTCGTTTGCATGCGTGCAGAACAACGATGAATATTTATGAGAGTCGAAAGCTGAATGAATTCGAGAGATGTAGAAAAGATTTTCTTAACTGTCACCGTGTCAATGGAGCTCTTGATTGATTTGACCGAAATGAACAGAAAAAAATCCAGAATTTACGGCGTCGTTGGCACACTGGGTCAGTTTGACCCGGAATGCTTTTTGGTATTATTTATCTTAGCTCAAAGTTACGATTTTTGAAGTTTGTCTCACTTCTCGATGAGACAAACTTTGAGAAAATCAATCGAAGATTTTTTTCATTTTTATGATCGACACGTGCAGAGAAATGTTTCGAGCGAGGGTTTGAATTTTTTCGATCAAGAGCAATCGAAAGAACGTTGAGGATCCAAATGACCCAGATATGTTGCTGCTTTCTTGGCTTTCGTCGTAAGGACTAAAGAAATAAGAGGCGAAATGATTTTCAAAATTTACATTTATGTGGTAAATTCTATATTGCAGGAAATCTTAAGGGTCCCAATTGACGTCTACTTGTGATCGTGATGTCGGAAACCCAGGAATTGGACTGAGTAGCACAAAATTGTGAAAATCAAAAAAGCAGAAGCAAGGCAAGGATTTTTCATGTTGATCCGAACGAATCGCATGGATCGGAGAGTCTGATGAGAGAAAAAAAAAACGAGACTTACCTCCAGTCGTTCGGTAGCTTTGAGAAGTCTCTCGTAATCGACGGTTCCTTGGACTTTTAAAAGTTCCATCAAGTAATGAGCCTCCTGAACGGAAACCTGGAGCGTTTCGAGTTTTTCTTCGAGATGTCGCCAGTCTGCGAGGCGATTTTTCAAACAGGCCAAGAGTCTGGCGCATCGGGACTCGAGCCTCGTGTGAATGTCCTGGAGATTGGAAATTTCACGTTCGACACCTACGGGCGAAACAGTGACTCTTGTGCCACCCGGAAGCGTGTGTAAAAGTTGTCGGAGGCCCATCAAGTCTTGCCAGAGAAGGGCGAGTTCATCGGCAACTGTTTGGCAGCGTTCGACACCAGCGGCAACTGCATCGCTACCATGTTTCAAGCACTCTTCGCACTTATCGAGAATGATCGATTGTCTGGTTTGGGATTTTCTAACTCGGCCTAATCCGCGCTGGAGGGCTTGCAAACGTTCGCGCAACAATCTTGCAGTATCGAGTTCTTCACCGATTTGGCATTCGATGCGACGAGCGAGCGACAACAAAAATCCAACTCTCTCGCTCTCGGTGGCTGGTAACATTCCCAGTCTTCCCAGTTCGTCCTGAATCAAGCAAACGCGTTCGAAAAGAACGCTCAATCGTTCAACGTAGAGCTCGAGTTCTTCCTCCGTTTTGAAAACTCCGTGAAAACCATCGATCGTTATCCTCAGCTCGTTGAGCTCGCGTTCCAGTAAACGCAGTTTATCGTTGACCGGCACGTTGTCAGAGGCCAAAGTATCGACAACCGCTTTCTGTATAGACGCTATTTTATCGGCAGTTATTCGCCAACGATCTTCCAATTCTCCGTGAAATTGACGCTGCAGCATCTCGTCCGACAACGGCACCATTCGCAGCGCCTGTTCGAAACAATTGTTTGCCTCGTTCCTCATATTGTTGTACAGTTCGTATTGCGCCTTAAGTTCCTGCAAGAAATGGGAACAAAAAAAACATTAGATCCGATATACCACACGCGAAAACAGAGCGTGAATTATTTCCTTTGATAAATATATAAAAGGACCACGATTGCGAATCAAAGTTTTAAAACACTGGAGGTTGTTTCGTTCGATGTTGGTTTCTCGGTGTATATGCAGCTGAGAAAGAGAGCGAGAGAGATCGTATCTGTTTGGGACTCGGTATATTCGTGGCAAGAAGCCAAAGCTAATGGAATTATTTGACCCAAATGCAAAGTCTGCGGCTCGAGGGCTTTTTCGCTATCTCTTCTCTTCTCTCTCTTCCTCTCTCCCTCGAAACACAAAAAAACAAAACAGCAGCTTCGTTTAATAACCCAGACTGTACTTTATTTTAGATGGAGCTCTGCGATCCTTACCCAAAAGTGACGCATGTGTCCATCCGGTTGCAGAGTATCGAGTTCCCTTTCGGCCTTAGTCAGCCATTGCTCAATACGTGTAAAAAGATTTTCCTGGTTGTACCAACTCTCCCGGAAAGCCAATAATCGTCGAAGCGACGTTTCCACGTCGTCCTGAAGCTTCAGAATAACATCCAAAGCGTCGCTGTATCGATTCTCCTGGTCTTCGATGTTTATCAATTCTCGCAATCCACTCGCCATCGCCAATAATTGAACGATGCGAGCCTGATGAGTTTCTATGTCCGAGGACAACGACTGAGGCAAAATAAATGGGTCAAGAGTTACACACACGAGTCACGGAACAACATTTTTCTTTATTTCATACCGATAGAAAAACAATAAGGAGCATGCACGAAACGCTGTTGAGACATTTAACATTTGCGTCTAATTATTATTATTTTTTTTTATATCAAAATTTTGATGGACTTGAATTTTCGGCTGCAAACGAGTGGAGACAAAGTTCGTAAAAAAATCGTAGAGCATTAAGTTGAAACTAATGAATTGTGGTTTGAAATGTTTCAATTATTTTTCAGGTTCATGGTCAGGGAAAAAAGGATAATGACTGGAAGAAAAGGTCTCAAGCGTGCAATAGTATGAGAAAAATTACCTGATAGAGCGAAATGTACTGATCGTAGTCGGAGGAAGTGACAGTTTGTAAATCAGGAACTCTCTGATGTGCAACCTGCAGCCATCCTCGTTCTTCTTTCACGCCTTGGTCGAGAACGATCCATCGAGATGCGGCGCGGGACATTTGTTGTGACTTGGAGGCTGCCATATCGAGAAGAGCGATAGCTCGGCTGTGTAGTCGCTCGTGAAGGCTTGAGAATTTGAAACGTGTTTCAGGGTCGAGGTTGCCCTCCAGCGATTCTAATATCGCTCGACAGTGATTCAAGTTGACGAAGAACTTTCGATGCTTTTGCATCTCTTCCTGCAATTGTTCCAAGCTCATAACGGATATCGGGCTGGCCAAAAGTTCTTCGGCTATTTCCGTTATTTGAGCAAACTCCTGGAGGGTTTGTTCGTACTCTTCAGCCAAGGACAAAAGTTGGTGAAGGTGTTCCCTCTGTATGCAAATGTTTTCTTCGATCAAGGTCGTTGTCTCGTGAGCTGTATATGTTTCTTCCGGTATTATTTTTCCTGGATAATCACGGAGAAGTCCTCTGGCTGCTGCAACGAGCTTGCCAGTTTTCCACATGTGACACCGATTCGTATTCTCCAATTTTTCCAGCTCCTCGAGTTTCCACAAAGTTGCTGCATCGCTCTCCACTATCACATCGAACTGACGTCGTTGCTCCTCCACCAACCTAAACATTACATTACCGATTCCTTTAGATCGAGCAGCCCAAAAAATTAACAACAGAATTTGCATAACGAATCAGAGAGAAGGTCGCGAAAAAACGAATAAATTCGAATTAATGGTTTTTCGATACTACACTAGGAAAATGAATGGACTCTGTTCTGACCACAGGGAATTTATCAAATCATACCTATAAATGTTGGAAACCCCGTTGATGAATTCGTCCCAGCGAGCGAGCTCAGCGTTGGTGTATCGTTCTCCATCGCTGGTGACGTCATCGATGGCTTTCACTTGATGTTCCAACGCTTCCATGCATTCGCGAACTCGTGATCGCTCGTCTTCCGGGTATTTGGGTTCAATATCGTTCCAAATAATATTAAGTTCCTTAATGCTTTGTTCGACGTGATTGACTTCGTCTCGAAGGTCGATGAAGGTGCGACTGTCGTTGTGGCTCGGTCCGCTGAGGCTTTCTCGTCCAAGGAATATTCGATATTCAATAGTTTCCAGCCACGTTGAGATCGTTTCGATAATCGTGATCAAACTCTCTTCGACAATAACGACGTTTTCTTCTTCGACGGCGTTCCTTAGCTGCGCTAATTCTTTTCTCACTTCGGAGGCTCTTTCCTCAGCAGGTTTGCCAGTTTCGACATCCTCGAGCGATGCCACATGAAGAATGTTCGACAAGTAACTCGTTTCTTTGGCTTTTGGTAGATTGGTCAAACGTTCTGAGATTTTTCGAGTCGCCTCGGTCATCAGGATCATTTGGTTGTGCGGCTTGTCGAGGTATTCACGTGCTTCGGACATTATGAAACTGTTGGACTCCGAACTAGGCTCGGGCGATCTTTGTTTCGATAAATTCTTGAGTGTTAAGAGTTCTCGCTCTCCCCAGGACTCTGATTCGCCAATAGCTTCGGCGTAACTCTTGATCTCATGTTTCCTCCGTGCTTGAGCAGGGTCTCTGGTTAGTATCGATTCCGTGGGCGACAGTGGTTCTTCGCTAGTGTCCATTGGTTCCGGTGGCTCCTCTATCCGGATGGTTCCAGGGAAACCACCGGAGCCTGCAATCGTTGGAATTTTCGCTTTAGATTTTCCTCGACGTTGCGACGTCTCGGGTTCTCTTGGAGGATTGGCGTTGTCGTCGGGTCGTGTAGTCTTGATACATAAATTCGCCTCAACGACGATTTCCTCGTCGAGTCCTATCCCTTCATTAGTCTCTCGGTCTTGCGGCGGTGAAAATTGCTGCGTCGGTACTTCCTCTGATGATTCTCGTCGATGTTTCATGTTGTCCAGTTTGAGATCAGTGTATACTCTCCCAATGGTCACATTGTCAGGACTTTGAGCTTCTTCGCCACTCATCGATTCCCAACCAGGATGACTCAAGCCTTCCTTGATTCCAGCATTTTTCTTGGCTACCTCGGAGTACGAAAGCTTCCAAAATACAGCTCCAGAGGTCGAAGGTGCGCCGTCCAGGTCACGATCGTGTTGTTCCCAATCAGCAGGCACCGGTTCACGAGCTTCGCTCTGTTTGTGTTTTCGTTTTCGCTTGTGACGTTTGCTCGATCTTATAACAACAAAATTACAGAATAAATCGTTATTGTTGAACAAAGTTCCTGGTCGATAATGAAAATCGTAGACGTTTATTCATGAGGAGGAGAAAAGTTTACTGACCTGGTCGAATCGATGGAATCTTCGGTGACCGTGGCGCTGCTTGCTCTGCTCGGTTCCGTAGTGCTCACGCTCTCAACAAACGAACTATCAGTCGTCAAGCTGTCACATACTTCGACGGTGGCGCGGACGTGAATCTCGAAGGATGTTTCGGGGGTGGAATCTCTTTCGGAATAAATTTTGATGGTTCCTCGTTGTTCGAGTTGTTGGGTTTCTTCTCGAGGCTCAGCCATTTCCGGAGCTTCTGCAAGCGAAGCTGCTTCCACTTTGACCTTGTCATCCGGACACACTTCGGATTGTGATTCTCGTTGTTGCAAAACTTCCGTTTCTTCCTGTTTATCAGGAATTCTGACGACATCTCCTTCGGAAACACGCACGACGGGAGTTTCGATGAGCTCGATGATTTCTGGTGCAGTTGCGGCATCAATTGTTTTCAACTGAGGGCCGGGCATTGTCGATGTATCGACCAGTTCAACAGCCACAGACATGGTCGCGGAGTCCGTTGTTTGTGCTGCGGGAATAGACAGCGTGAAAGCCTCAACGGACTTGACGACTTCTGGCATCGTAGCAGACTCGGTGGTTTGTACTTCCGGCTCTGACATTGTGGAGGTTTCGACGGACTTGACGATTTCAGGCATCGTCGCCGCTTCCTTCGTCTCTCCTCCAGGCTCCGGCATCGTGGAACTTTCTGTAGACTCAACGATCTCCGACATGGTCTCAGTCTCGATCATTCCTGCCGCAGGATCCGGCATGGTCGCGTTGTCAACAGATTTTATTGTTTCTGGCATTGTTGCTGTTTCGACAGTTTCTGCTGCAGCTTCCGGCGCAGTGGAACTCTCGACGAGTGTGACAGTTTCCGGTGCTGTTGCGCTTTCGGTCGTGTCCACTCGACACTCGGCCATCGTCGATGTTTCAACTAATTCGATGTTTTCAGGCATAGTCGCAGCTTCGCTCGTTTCTACTTGTGCTATCGTTGAACTTTCGGTGGACTCGACGGTCTCCGACATCGTTGCAGTCTCTGTCGTTTTTACTCCGGGTTCCGGCATTGTAGCAGCTTCACTCGATTCCACAAGCGTCTGTTGTTCAACGGACACGACGGTTTGACTTTCGACGGATGCTTGCATACTCGTCTCCGCAGTGTCAGGAACAATCTGAGCACTTTCTTCGGCTGTTGGTATCAACTCGTCAGTTTGCAGTTGTACCGAAAACTCGGAGGTTTCGACCTTCTCCGGAGGCATCGTTTGCGATTCTCCCTCAACTGTCGCGACAGGCTCTTCGTCGCTCGTTTGGACGGAAAGTTCCGCAAGCTTTACGGGTTCCGGACTAGGCATAGGGCTCGTCTGTACCGTGTTGTAGACCGTAGCTTCCGGTGATGTCGTTTGCATTTCGGTTTCTTGAGTCACGATTTCTCTGGGACTTTCTTTCGGTGTCGTTTGCGTTTCCGCACTGTTGACCGAAGTTTCTTCGACTATATTTGCCTGCATTTCAAAGTTTTCAGTGGCTGGTGGCTCCGGACTTGCCGTTTGGCTCGTCTGGACGTTTATTTCTCTGGTTTCGGTGGCTTTCGGTTCGTCGGTCTGAATCGCATTCTCTTCAAGGCTTGTTTCTTGAGGCATCGGTGGAGGTGTCGTTTGAGTTGCTAAGAACACTTGCTCGACAGTATCCGTTTGGATTTCCGAGCTTTCCATTTTCGGCACTTCCGGACTTACGGGTTTGCTGGTTTGAATATTCATTTCCACCGTCTCCGTGAGTGCTTGAGGCGAAGTTTGCGTTATTCGTTCCTGCATCGCGATTTTTTCAGGGATCGGTGACGGGGATGTTTGTTGCTCCACATCCACAGACTCGTCCTCGTTCTTTTGCGTCTGGGTTTCGATCTCTACGTTCGCAAGCATCTCGATGGGTGAAGTTTGAATATCTGTCGTGTCCAAGGAAACTCCGATCGTCTGAACGTGCATTTCCACAACTTGTTTGGGCACCTCGACGGGACTTGCGATTCCGGGAGGACTTTCCATTGGGCTCGTTTGAACGGCCCCTTCGATCGTTGCTACCGGAGACGTCGTTTGCATTGAGAAGTGTTCAAGCTCCGGTGACCTTGGGGCGATGGTTTGCATTCCAGAATCGAGACCCGGGGTGGGTGAAGTTTGAATTTCTGTCTCTATGTCTTGTCGGGCTGATGTTTGAATATTCGCTTCTTGAGTCTCTACCTTTAAAATTTCCAAGGACGTTTGCAAGGAGCTCTCGACGTTCTGTGGCTCCTGCGGGCTCAGTTGGCCCACCGAGATGTCCCGCGTTTCTAAAACAGTTTGAGTATCCATTTCCATCGTCTCGAAAGTTTGTTGAGATTCCACTGGTTCGATTTTCTCCTTTTTCGGTCTTTTCCCTTTTTTCATCTTTTTCGTAAGATCTTCTGTGCCTGGTTCTGCTGCACCGGACGTAAGACTTTCATCCTGATCGGTTTTACGATCTTCGCTCGTACTGCTTTTCGGAACTGCCGATATTTCGTCATCTTCGCCGGTCACTACTCTCTGTTTCTTTTTCTTCTTCCTTCGTCTTCTTGTAATTGCGTCAGGAACTTGTTCCTCCGCAGACAGTTCGTCGAGAGTTTTCTCGTCAGGCTCGTAGCCGCTCTCTTCGTTCAAACTATCGTCTCTCTGTATCGACAGCGTCAACGAGGAATTATCGGTCATTGCCGTGACATCAGGTTGGGGTTGTTCACTCGGATACTTCGGAGAGTCTGTCAGCGGCACATCGAGGTCTATGGATTCGGCAATTGTGGTGGTAATGGAACTCGTTGATGGAGCGGGCTCGTCCACGGGGAGCTTTTCCTCCGAGCCTGCCTTTTCTCTTCGCTTTTTCTTTTTCCTACTTTTCCTACTGGCTGAGCTCGACTCTGTTTCGCTTATTGGTTGTACGGTCTCGGTCTCTTTGTCCAGAGTTTCGAGAACTTCGGTTTCTCGCGTGGAAATCGTTTCTGTAACTTTCTCAGCGGTGGCAGGTGAACACGTTTGAATGATTTTGTTGTTTATAGTCTCGATGGTTTCCCTATCAGTCGGAATTCTGATTTCAACGTCCTCTCTGATTATGTGATGGGTTTTTGATTTACCGATGATTTGAGGTCGTGTGACCATGCAGACCGAGGATCCTGCGTCGTCTTCCTTGTTCCCTACCGATAAACTGATCTCGACTTTTTCCATGACCGATTTACTGTCTGGTTTCGAGTCTTCGGTCGGTGACCGAGGAGATTCGTCGCCCTTGTCGTCATTGGATTTTTTTCGTGGGTGTTTTTGCTTCTTTTTCGATGATTTCTCCGAATCATCCTCCGGAGGGCAATCTCCTTGTCCAGCAGCACGTTCCGAGGGTTTATTCTGTACGCTTGACTCCGACGATGTCGAGTCTGCGACGCCTTGATTTTTCTTTTCCTCTAACATAACGGAATCCGGTTTATCATGAACTTCTACGGTGCTGCTATGGACTTTGTGCTCTTCTAATACTACCGTGCCTCTTTCTACATCTTTACCCTCCGTGAGAACTGGTGCAAGGTCAGACTTACAGCTTGCTCTCGTAAAATCGAGGTGAGAATCGTCCGTTTCTTTGAGTGATTCTCGCGAAGACTCGGCCGGTGTATCGACCCTTGATACTTGTCCCACCGGCGTCTGCAAAACGTCACATTTCTCAGCGTCTAGAAAATTTTTCGAGGACTTGCTAATTTGAGCTCTCGCTCGATTTACCTCGACGGGAAAGTATTCGCGTTCGTGTTTGTCAATCGTGTGGATTAGTGGTTCTTTATTTCCGAATTCTACGGTTCTTGATTGTGCCAGAGATTCTTGTGTTTTGGTTGTTTCGATCGATCTCTCGGTTTCTCGAGATTCACTCCTCGGGGACGAGGTAGCAGAGCGGACTTCAGGTTCCTGTGAATCTTTTTGGATTTTACTCAACGGCTCGTTTCCCTCGATGGCTTGGCCCTCTGTTGGTGGTTTTTCGATTTTTATTCCGGCCTGTTTATCTTTAGCGATGCGATCGACGTTCATATCTTTGGCAAAAGGACCGAAAAATGGCCCCTGGAGCGGACTTCCTGGTGTCCCACGGACACTCGAACCTGGAGTTCGTTTATCCTCAAGGTCAGGTTGCACTTCTCGCTCATCTTCTCTCTTGACGACGTTGATACTTATGTGAGGAATGTCCTGATCGTCGATCTCGACTTCTTCCGGTTCTTCGATTATTTCCTCGCTAGTGGTTTCTTTTCCGTCTATGATGGTGACCTTGCGGATAATTCTTTTTGTTTTCCGTATAACGCGTCTAGTGACTTGCTGAACGGTCGCATGGACGGTCGATGTTTTGGTGGAGTATCCCGCCTCTTCGGTTTCGAATTCTCTGCCCAATTGGCTGAAATCAGTCGGGTTTACGTCGCGTATTTGACCTTGAATGATTTTGTGAGTGTACTGGGTCGGTGCCTCGAACTCCTGGACGTTAAGCTCGTCTCCTGGAGCGCCGGTAGTGACCCTGCCCCCGTAAGTCTGTCTGGTCGCAGTTTCGATACTCCCATCGGGTCTCGTTCTCGTCACAGTAACCTGTTGGCCTCTCATCGTTGCTTCGGAGAACGCCTGCACGCTCGGGCTCCCAGATGGGTCATCGATGACGCTCGAGACTGTGGTGACTCGCGCTTGGCTGGTTTCGTTCGTAACGAGAGTTGTGCGCAATTTTCTAACGATTATTCGTTTGGTGCCATCGGCATCGACGACTACTTCGGTCGTGACGTCATCCGGTTCAACGAGGAAGGTTTCGAAGGACTGTGGGGCGGCGTGTTGTATATTTAGCTCGGAGGAAGCGGTTTTTTGTACTTGGGCGTCTTGGTATTTCATGTCAACGACAATGTCATCAAAGTCTGTCTGAGGGAAAGGACGTTCTGTCGTGGCAATGTTTTTCGTCGCAATTTCAATGACGTCGTGACTACCGTCGGTTCTTTTAGTCACTTTGATACTCTCTTGTGTCGTGGCTTTGCCGTCGCTACTAGCAGCGATTCTAACCTCACCAATTTCCGAGGTTGAGGTTTCTTTCGTCAGTTGACTCGGTTTTTTAAGCTCTAATAATACTGGAACATGCTCGATCAGCAGACTCTGCCCGGTTTGAAGTGAAACATCTGCCCACGAGGGCACATCTTCTTCGTGCGAATGAATCGAAGAGGCCTGCTCGAGAGTGGCGTCGTCACGATCAAACGTAACATTGTGAGCCTCCCCGGATTCATCATCCTCAAGTATTTCCTGTAAAAACCACGAGTTTGATTGAGGATATCGAGGTCGTTTTCGTTCTTAAGTAAGCAACAAAAAATACGCCACCCTCCCCCATACCTCCAAAGAGAAATATCCAAATTTCACGTTATCAAAATATTTTGATTTTCTACGATGAATCGATGCGTTTTATTGATGACGACGACCAATGACGCGATGCGCTCGATGATTATTCAACAATGACAATGCAACTGAGTGTGCGTTACGATGCAACATGATTACGTGAAAATGATTTATTATTATCGTTGGCACTGAGACGACAATATGGAGGGAATGGTGAATGGCACCGAAGTTTGCAACGTTGGGATCCAACGAACAATATTCTTTTCATTTTTTGGTCAGTTTGCAAAAAAAATGAAATTTTATTGTATCGATTTTGTATTTGGATCCCAAAAAAGGTCGTTTTATCGTTCTGATTAAATATTTTATCGTTTATATATAAACTCTGCGCGAAAAAAAACCCAGAATTTCGTTGGATTCCAACGATACAAACTCCAACATGGTAATAGTGACGTGAATAAACGGACGGACCAACTTTCGACAGTGACAAATATTTCTTTTTTTTCTTTCTTTTGGGAAACGGTACAGATCGAGATTTGCTCAAAGATTTTATTCAATCCCAGTAACAACAATAATAACGAACAATAAATCAATTGAAAGAAATGAAAAAAAAATGAAGTAACGGTGAAAGTTTAATGATACCAAAGTACACAGGTTTTTCCATGAACATTCCTTAGATACATGCAACGTCTACGATACAACCATCACCTTAAACTATTAACAATTTGAAAGATCTGCAGATTTATATTTATTCCATATAAATAAATAAAACGTGGAGTTTATTTACGTTTGCCAAATGAAGAGTCAACTTACTACAAAGAAAAGAAATAATGAAATTATACAGATGACGTTTAGGGTGCGATAATGAGTGCACGATGTTGATGAAGATGGAGATGACGATGTGCTTCGCTATGAGGATGACGATGAACGGGATACGTCAAGCTGCACATGTGTGCCCAGTGCCAAGTCTCTCGATCATTCAGTCATCAAACTTCCGACCGTCACATTCGAGACGTCTGTGAGACTTTGAGCTCCTTTCGACGAATGATCGAGATAAATTTTGCTCTCGACACACACGTCAGCTTTACGTTTCGTTTTGCAATAATTCCCGGACCATCCGAACAGCGACAAAGTCGTGGAGACGTCTCTACGACTTGGACGTTGTATGAGCGATTCAGGAACGATTGCAAAAACAAGATGAACGTTATCTGATTGTACAAGCATTCGTGTTTCGGTATTTCCTCGACTACACTGTGTCAGAGTTCGATCGTAAAGCAAAGAAAAAAGACTAGGTTTCGTGTGATATTTCAAGAATTTTGAATATTTATCATTTTCGAGAATTCTCGTTGAATTATTTCGTAACGACGCAGACACGAAATGACTGTCAATCGGCCAACGACGATTACGAATTAAAATAATAAATAAATACGGATTGTTAATCGATCTAGTCGCGCCGGGCAGTTCCCACGAAACCCGAGCGGCCTGTCAATTGTTGCGTAACAAAGTTAGCCCTCGCTCGTAAATACCACGAGAACGTTGGCTTCGATTTAATGAATGGAAATTCCTCTATAGACATGCGCCATTATGAAACGATGGAGTGGAATGGCGACGAGATATGAGAAAGTGAAAAATATACATGGATACA
This sequence comes from Campopleginae sp. 14b, assembly GCA_030522525.1. NCBI lineage: Eukaryota > Metazoa > Arthropoda > Insecta > Hymenoptera > Ichneumonidae > Campopleginae sp. 14b. The sequence goes on from JAPYYS010000090.1 coordinate 112,276, forward strand.
TATATTACAAGAAATTAGAGAATTGTGTGCAGGTTTGTGCATATGGGCTGTGTCTTTTGATGGTCAAGCCCATCGCTAAGTGGATCTACTCTTCAGAGCGATCTTGCTCAAACAAGATGCCCGAAAGTTCATGCTCCAACTTTTTCACTTCGATTATAATAATGTAAAGCTAGCCCCGCCACCGCAGCGTGAAGTGCAATCAACATTGCGAAAGCTCCTGAATTCTGGTAAGCCTCGAGTACCTTCTGCTTGTGTCGTAGTCGCAAAGACATTTCTACCAACGCTGCCTTCAAGCTCTTGGCCAGTCTTTTCACTTCCGGTAGCTCTTCCAGTTCGGCAACTCTGTTTGCACGCGTGGAGAGTTCTTCCTCCAGCACCTGTGGATAGGGAGATTATTTCCGATTACAAACGCCTGAATGTCGACCTCACACGCCGGAGATCGATTGCTTTGGGTTCAGGGAATCTTATCAAAGTTTGTGAGTCTTTGAGGGAGAACAAGCGGACGCAGCGAACCTTGTAGGTCGATATCGACAGCTGCTCGTTCAGGGTGATCATCAATTTTCTCAACCAGGCGTCAGTCTCGTCGAGGAATTGTCGATAGGTCACAATCTCGAGCTCTCGTTTTTCCTGAACTTTCTGTGCCTCCCTCAGTACCGAGTTGCCTTGTTCAGCTTGATGGAGCAGTGCAACTATTTGTGACTGAACGCCACCCAAGGTAGTTGATAACTTTTGCCACTCTACGTCTCCCGAGTTCGGGCTCAGGGCGTAGTTAAGCTTCGCAGCTATTTCTTCCAGGCGATGAAGTTCTTGGATAATTGCCTGCGTATTAACATTCATTTAAGTACCAAATTTCGCAATGAAAATGATTGAGGATGTGGGATCGTAATTGAAACGTCCCCGCGTTCACTCAGTTGCCCCGAAATTTCTTGTTTTCGTCTCCAACATTGTCTCGATTTTTTTTAAAGTAAAAACGAAATCTCACCGTCAGGGCATCGAGCATCGATCGCAAGTTGTCGCATGGCAAGTTGCCCAAAGAACTTTCCAACCTTAAAACAGCGGTCGTCAAATCTTTGATGACAATTTCCATGGAGACCTACAAAGGGCATACTGTCTTGTTAGAAATGACGTTTTGGCGAGTGGCAAGAATAAAATTCGTATAATTAAGCGTATAAACAAAGTCGACCATGCCGTGCACATGGTGAGCACTTTCCGACAAAACTCCAGACGACCAATTAATGGTATTAGCTCGAACAAAAAAATCAGCAATCCTGTGAAGAACGCAAAGTTAACAAAAACAACATAAATATTGGAGAATGGATTACACGATGATGATTCATCGAAATCCGACACACCGAGGCCACGTACGTTAACGAAATGATTCGAGATGAATAAATTTCACTGTAATATGGACAAATATATGCGCGAAATGGCCTCGTCGTGTCGAATGGATCTGCAAACTCGTTAATTCTGAAAAAAAAAAAACGAATAAAAATCGAGCTGCGAAACGGTAAATACGACACAACAACAAAACTCATTGAATTGTGTACGTTTGGGTAAAAACTCGACGTGCTTATTCAATGCGCTCCGTCGAGACATTAAAAAACAAACGCAAACACTTGAGACTCGAAATCTTATGTACAGAGGGTTAAGTGATAAAATAAAATCGTGTAATTGATGATGAGAAGGGCATGCTGGCATGGATGTGAGAAATAGGGAGGTCCCATTTATAGAAGGAAGCGAGATTACGCCTAATAAACGAGCAACACACCAGTGGCGACATGGACAAATGATAGAGAGAGAGCGAACAAATAAAACCAATCGAACAAAACACATTTGTAATACTAAGAGTATTATAGTAATGAAGAAAGAGGCGGCAAGAACTCTCCAAATTTGATAACAAATATAAATAGTAATGATAATAAAAAGTAATGATAGTGATAATGCAACAAGACCGAGAGGACTCGCGGGATTTGTCGCACCTTGATCCCTTGGATCCTTTTTGCTTCAGGCGTGGCTGCCTCAGTTTCTTTTTCAACCTGTCGTTCGGTGCTCCACTGCTGTACAGATTCTCCTCTGTCTATACCTAAATGCATTGCGGGTTCAGGAGCAGAAGGGATGGGCACCATGTCGGGGTTGTTCTTGTCTATGTTTGAGGAAGACTCCGAGCTCTTTCGGATCGGATAATTGGATAGTGAGGCACAGGCGAATGTTAGTTCGTCGGAATCGTTGATTGAGTCCAAATCGGTTATAAGATCTGTTGTTATTTTGTGTACTAGTTGGGAAGTATGATCGATTCTAGGATCAGCTTGCGTGTCATCGCGTTCGACAGCCAAGTACGTGCTATAATCGTTCCAGCTACATATTCCACCGGGCAAATCTGCGACGAGTCGTTCGGTTCGCGGGGTCGATGAATTCGAATGAGACGTATTCGCCGAATCGTTTCTAGAGCCGCCCCCGCCGGATTTATCCCCGCGAGAGTCATCGTCGTCGCGATCGCGTTTGTCATCTTTACTCGAATCTATATTCTCTTCCGTTGACACTTTCTTTGATAAGGCCGCCAAGTTCTCGAAGAGATTACGCTCTGCGTCGTCGTAGGATCGCTTGTTGTACCAAAAGCCCCCGTCCAATGAAATGTGATTGCACAATCGGACGCTGGATTCCTCGTCGTCCGTGCCAACCTTTGAGACTTCGGGCTCGTGACTCACCACGACAATGTCATCTTCGTCAATGTAAAAATGAACCTTTGATCTTGGCTCCGCTGGAGCTTCCGGACCGGATATTGCACCGAGCGTCGCAAGGTCTGACGAAGCTTCGGATTTTGCTAGCGGTTTCTTGTCTGCTTTAGGTTGAAGATCTTCGGACGATTTACCGCTCAGCTTCGGGGCACTGCCCTTGTCCTCTTCCACGTGGAGATTTTGTATCGCTGCGAGCTCCGGTGAAGAGCCTGCCTTCACGCTTTTCGCATGCGGACCATCCGGTTCAGATATTTCTTTTGGTATTACCGAATCGACTGATTCATCTCGTTGTACCGATTGCACATTCGCATTTACTTCGAGTTTCGCTTGTGGCTCGACAGCCTTCGGATCTTTCGGTTCAACCGTGGCAGCTTTTTCTACGCTATCGGGTCTGATATTTGCGCCAGAGCTGCTAGTCTTTTCGGTTTCGATTTTAACTTGCTGTTCATTTTTATGCTCACATTTTTCTAACACAACATTTGCCGCCTGAGTCTCGGGTTTCTCAATTTTCTTCTCCGAGTCAAGCTTTTCTTTGCCTTGTTCGCCAGACTTTCTGCTTTTGTTCTTATGTTCTTGCTTTGTGTCAGAGTCCTTGGGCTTTTCAGGGTTTGTTTCCACTTTCGCTGCAACTTTCGGCGCCACCGTTGCCGGAGATTTAATTTCCTTTTTCACAGCTGCCTCAACCTCTTTCACGGTAACGCTTGATTCTGATTTGTTCTTCACTTTCTCGTCTGGCTTCGATGTAATTTTTTTCTCAGCTTGTTTGTCCTTTACTCTTTCCCTCTTCTCATCTTGTTTCTTTGCGTCGACGTCGAGTGACCCAGATTTTGATTTGTCGTCTGGAGGGTTTTCAAGTTTTATCGAAGGCTTCGTGTCCTTCGGAGCTTTTTTACTCATCGTTTGATCAGTCCCAGTTCCTGTTGTTCCAGACGTAGTTTCGGTCTTTTTGGGGAGGACGCTCTGCTGCGGAAGAAGAGGCTTTGACTCTTCGGTCCGATCGCTCGAGCTTTCCTTTTCCAAAACAACTTTTTCTTCTGACTTAGTATGCAAATTAGTATCTTCTATTTTTTTCTTGCTCGACTCGATCGGTACTTGGGGCACTTTGGAATCATCGACAGGGAGTTCAACAAGTTTGGGTTGGTCTGGCATAACATTTTCAGTTTTTCCTTTCTTTTTCGATTTTTTCTGATTTTTCGTCTTTGCCGCGACGTCAGCTGCATTTGTTTCTGTGGTGTCCACCTGACTCTTGGCAGAACTTTGTTTTTCGTTTGTTTTTATCTCAGCGGACAATTCCTTCAATGGAAGAGCGGTTGGCTTGGACGATTTTGCAGAAATTTCCGTTTTTGTTTCGGTAGATATTTTAGTTTCATTTGTTTTTTCTGTTTTTGCTTCCCTGTCAGTGATTTTTTTGGACGGTTCGGTTGACGAGGATTTCTGTGATCCTGTGGTTTCTGAATCGGGCGCAGACTTTTTGCTGGGACTTGTCTCCGATTTGTCTGCGGGTGCTTCTTTCTTCCCGACCTTCTTCTGTTTCTCTGTCAATGTATTCTGTGTTTTTTCTTTCGGCTGATTTTTGGTTTTGGTCTCGGAATCCGGCTTGTCAGTTTCTTTAGCTTCAACTTTCTGTTTATCTTCCTGTTTTGGAGACTGTTGAGAATCAGATGCTTCCAATACGTCCTTTTGCTTTGTTTTAGCCTTTTTGCCTTTATCTTCTTTCAAATCTTTGCCACTTTTGTCGACGTCAGTTTGGTCATCTGCGACTTCGCGCATCGGAGACTTCTGTGACTTTTCTCCTCGTCTACTACTTCTTGATCGCGACCTTGAACGCCTCGAGCGTAGTTCCCGCCTGTTGACGAACTCCATGAAACCTTGGTCGTCCACCTGCACGATATTTTCGATTGGCTCTGGTTCTGGAACTTCTTCAACGACGATCTGGACCGGATGTTCCGCTCCGATCGGCCCTTTACTAGTGCTGGTTGGTGCGGCAATAGTGGCACTTCCATCATCGGGAATTTCACTTTGATTTTTAGCCACGATCGCTGCCCAAGAATTCTTTTCCGATGGGTCACTAGTCGATACCGTTGTTTCCGGTTTATCGGACTTGGGCTTGCAAACTTCGATTGTGGGATCTTCGGTATCATCCGCCCGAGCTACTTTAATTCCTCCCATCGAATCCTTTTCGAGTGTGGCCATTTTCTTGGCCACGCTCGAGAGTATAGTATCGACTGGCATTCCGACTGGATCTTGTTTCGCTGGCTTCAGAGCTTGAGGTTTCAAGAGATCTTCACGTTCCGATTCGAACGGTTGTGGAGAAGAACTATGCGACTTGGCAACAACTTCGGCATACGACGTCTTCGAATCTGCACCATCTGCCAGTTCTGGCGATGTTCTAATTTCTTGCTTTTGAGTATCAGAGTTTCCCTCCTTTCGTTTTTGTTTCTTATCTTTTTTGCGACGATTCGTGTCTTGCTGCGGAACTGACTTTGTGGTGACGTCCTTTTCCGGTTCATTGACCGATGCCACAGATGACGCGGGGCTAGAGACAGGACCCTCCACAGTTTTCACTGTTTTAGATTCAATGACCTTGATGATCTCGACATCATCAGCGTCATTCGATTCTCTCGTACTGACAATCGAGGCCCATGATTTCGCGTTCGGATTTAATCGCCTATCCAATTCTTTCACTGGAATCTTTTCTTCCGGGGTTGTCGGTTTTGCTTCGGCAATTTTGCTCGTGGAAACTTTAGCTTCCGCAGATGTAGAATCTGCTTTTGGCGCGACTTTCCCTTTTACTTTCTGTCCTTTTTGTTTACCTTTCTTTTCAGTCTCCAGCGCCACCTTTTTTTCCTGCTCCGTTGAAATGCTTTTCTCGCTACCAACCTTTGCACAGCTCGCTGCCTCGTCCTTCTGTTCGGATTGCAGAGCAGTTATTTTCTGACTTAATTCTCCTATCGGCAACGATTGCTCGGTTTTCGTTGCCTGTTGAACTGCTCCTGTAATTTCCTTTTTTTTATCATCGCCCTTCACTCGATCACTGAGACCGGAATCTTTTTCAGGGCCGGAATCCTCGACAGGAATTTCAAGGAATTCAAAATCGTCGTCCATAACAGCGTCTTCGTCTAAAATACTTTCCCAAGTACAATCAGATGGTAGAGTAACTCTAGTCTCTTCGTCTTTGAATTTAGGACTTGCAAGAGGTTTAGTAGCTGGTGCTTGAGTTTCTGATTTTTCTGTTGTAACGGGAGGTTTTTTGTCTTCTTCCATTGTTGAAGGACGTTCGACTGGTGTCGATTTTGGCTCTTCTACTTTTTTATCTTCAAGCTTGGGTGTTGTTATTTCTTTCTTCGTGTCCGCCTGGGAGCATTTTTTATTTAGCGTCTTAGGCTGCAACTTAGGAATATGGTCGGTTACGTCGAAATCGTCGTCATCGTCGATTGGAACTGGTTCGTCGAGGATACTCAGCCAGGCATCGTCCGCAACGAGATGGAATGGCTTTTGTTCTACTTTCGCAGCTCCCACGCCTCCGGCATCGGATGATTGTACTTCAGCAACGACAGGCTGTTTTGTGGGAACTGGTGTTTGGATCGATGTAGCTGGTTCCTGTACTTCCGGCTTCAGATTTTTCGGAGTATCAGGCTTTTTAGATTTGGTCTCCTCTTTTGGCTTTACTTCAGATTTTTTAGCAGACGTTGTCTCTGTTTTTGATTTTTCTACGATTCCCAATTTGCTTTCAACTTTCGTCTCCAGCGCTTTTTCGGTCGTGATTGGTGTTTGTTTTTCATCTTTTTTGGATGGTCCAATCGACTCTATGGGAACGTTTAGTTTTGTGGATCTTGCAGGTGCCTTAATATTTTCGACTTTTTCAATTTCTGTTTTATCTTTCTTTTCACTCGCCTTGTCTCGAAGGGTTGAGGCTTCTTTTTTAGCGGGAAGGACCGGATCTTCGGGCTTGGCGATCGGTTCTTTTTCTAATTTGGCTTCTTTGGTTTTTTGATTTTTGGAATCCACTGAATTTTTGACTTTCTTAGGTTCTTCCGGTTTCTCATCTTTCACCATTGGCTTGCATTCTTTTTGGGCTACGGGTGATTTTTCTTCCGTACCTGAAGCAACGGCGGCGGCAACTTCCTGAACGGATTCGACTTTTTGACCCTGCGCTTCTATTTTCGCATTAGCTGTTTTCTCTTCAGCGGTGCTGGAGGCTTCTGCGATTTTTGAAACGGTCTGACCTTTGGATGGAGCTGTTAGCTTTGTCGTTTCAGTTTGCTTGGTCGTTGGTTCATTTTTAAGAACAGGAACTACTTGCGTTTCCCTTACAAGTGAAGTTTCAACAGACTTTGCCAGCTGCTTCGCTTTTTCTGGTTTGGCAGATCCACCAACGTCCTCAACTTTTTCATTTTGCGGTTCAACGTTTTTCTGACTTTTCTTCTCCTCCACGATGGAAGCTTTTTGGTTTTTGAGAACGACAGTTTCTTCGGATTTGGCTGGCTGCTTTTCAACTTTTGCATCTTTCACAGTCACATTATCTTCTTTCCGGGCCTCACACGTTTTAGCTTTCTCGACTGTGGGAACAGCGGGTTTGATCGCTTCTGTAGGCTTCAGAGGGGCTTTTGAGTTTTCAGACTTGACAGGCGCCTGCACTGTCTCAGCTTTTTTAATCGGTACTTCAACTTTCGTCGGGGTTACTTTTTCTGTTGAATCTTTAGGTTTTGACACTTGCACCTCATTTGGCCCACTAACCTTTGATTTCTCTGTCTTTTCTTGTAGGACTGGAGAAGAAGCAACTCCAACACGTTTCACTTGATCCTTAGCCACTACTAAAACTTCGGGTTTGGTCGGGTGTTGAAGACTTTTCGGTTCCTTGAGATTCCGCTTTCCTTCGTCTTTGGTTTCGCTGTTTTTTGGCGCGAGTGTCGATGGAATTGCACACTCTTTATGGTCTTGGCTCTGTTTCGATTCCGACAAAGTATTTGTCTCAATCTTTGTTTTTGTGGCCAGAGCTTGGGCTTCACTGATACTCGATTGATCGCGTCTTTCGGCCTGTAAACTTTGTACCCACTGTGCCTCCGCTTGCTGAATATCAGGGATCGAGTATTTCGATGATCCCATCAGGAGATTCAAGACTTCATAGTCAGTGCTGTCAGAAGATTTGCTGCCGGGACTTTCGACCTCTTTGTCCTTCATCACTGATGCTTGGACTATTCGTTCTATGCTGCTCGATTTCTGCCTCTCGGAAGACATCGGTGGTGCTGTTTCTTTCACAACTTTGACAACCGTATAGTTTTCGTAGAAATCTCGTTCCGCCTCGGCGTAACTACGGTGGTTGACCCAATACGGCTTCGTAAGTTCTGACGGAATGATCTGCAGGTCGCTGTCCTCAGTTTCTTGCACATTTCCTGTTTGCGTGATGTCACTTCCACAATCTGTTTGTTGTTCATCTATTGGCTGTGACTTGGTTATCGCTTTCGGACCACTGGGTTCAGAAATTTGCGCCATTTTTTCAGATTTCACGTCGACTGTCTGATGGCTCTTCTCTCCAGTCTCGAAGTCTGTTGAGTTTGACGGTTTGGTTGGCTGGACAGATTTTTTATTACTGATATCTGGTGCAGAGTCTTTCGCTGTAGTGGCAACTTTTTTAATTTCCGGTCCACACTGTGAACTTTTCGGAACGAGCGCACATGCATTGGCCGCTTTTTCCGTTCCGAAAGTTGGAGGTTTGGAATCGGTTTTCCCATCGTTGCTTACCTGAGAATCTTTAACCAACTCAGTCGTCGAAGCTGGTTCTGCTTTGTTTACCTTTTTCTGGTCGGCTTGCGTCTGTTTGGGCTCTTGGCTTATTTTTTCTGGCCTCGAATCTTTTCCAGATTCAGCGGTTTTCTCTTTCTCTATAGTCGCTGAAATCCTTGCTTTGGATTCAGCCACTTTTGCGTCGACCTTTCCGGTATCCGGAAGAGCAGCCTGGGACTCTTTCTTGATAAATTCTTCGGGCAAGGCGGGTCGTTTCTTTTTCTTTTTCAGTTTGTCTTCCATGGTTTTCATGAGCGTCTCTTCTTCCTGAGTAAGATCTTGAAGCCTCGTCTGGACAATGCTGGACCCCGACTGCTCCAGCACTATGGACTGTTGCTCGTCACCACGTGACGGGTCTTCGGACGAGTGACTACTAATTTTCGAACGTACCTTTTTCCTATCTCGAATGCTACCGAATAAAGGCTCGTCGCCAGTCTTTAGAAGTAATTCTGGTGGCTCGATAGCCTGGGATTTATGTTTTCGTGATTCATCGTCGCTCGTTCGTTCGATACTCGAGCTCGTGGAGCCGCGAATTGTAACGGGATCGACGGCAACCCTAGCATAAGTGGTCGTTAAACTAGCCTCGACACTCTCGGGACGCAAATTCACGAGTTTTTCCAGCTTAACGCTGCCTACATTGGTTTCGATCACGTTACCGGAAGTTACAGATTGGGCAGCGGGGGATTTAGTCAGTTGGGTGATTCCGGTTGATGTTGCGGAAGTTACAGTTACTAAAGTTTTTTCGGTTAACAACGATTTTTCAGTTTCACTTCTCGATGGGCAAGAAATTTCCGTAGAAGGGACTTTTGTAGGTTCGGACGAGGATTTTTTATCGGCATATTTGCCGAGATTTGGTTCTTTGGCGACCTCGCTCTGGACAGGCGAATCCGAAACGCCTTTTTTGTCTGATTGGATCTCATCGACTTCGGGCTTTGTGACCTTCTCCTTCGTGACCTTGGGCTGAGCTTTCGATTTCAGATTCTCTGTTTCCGCAGAATGGGATTTGCTCTTAGGACTCCCTTGTGGTGCGGCAGTTTCAACAGGAGATTTTGGACTATTCGTTTTAGCGGAATCGCCGGTTGGTTTTATTTCCGGTTGTGGCAGGACGTCAGTCGTTGTCTTTTGGGTCTGCTGGGTGGTCTTTTCTTGACTTTCGCCCTGGGATGCTAGAGCGCATGGAGAAGATTGATCTTGCTTATTACTTTGCACATCTTCTGCAGTTTCTTTTTCGGTTTTGATCGCCGCCTTGTCTTTCTTGTTTTGTTTCTTACGCTCAGGAACTTGTGGTTGGGTCAAATCGGTAGGCGTTGACGCTGCAACGGATTCAACAGCTACGACATCGGTTTCTGATTTCAAACCTTTCGGTTGCACTGTTTTGTGCATCTCTTTCGCTCCAGCCACCTTATCGCCAACAGTTGGGACAACCTCAGCAGCCTTGGTCCTTTCGATTAACGTTTTTTCAGGTTTCCTTTCACATTTTTCGATCGATTTCGCGTCTGCTTTTTTACCAGATTTCATCTTATCGACGAAATCTTTTTCAGTATTTTCTGATTTCTCGGCGGACAGCGAATCAACTTTGTCGACAGGTTTTTTGTCAGTTTTCTGTTCTGGCACATTTGTCGCGGGAGCTTGAACAATTTTTTCAATTTTCTTCTGTTCTTTCTGTGCAACCTCCACAGTTGGGCTGACTCGATTTTTCTCGTTCTCGTTGCTTTCGGTGCTCAATTTTTTCTCGAATTGTTCTGTGGTCTTTTTCCTCTCAACGGATTCTCCCGCACGGCTAGATTTTATTGACGCAGTTGGGCTTTTTTCGCTCAGTTCTTTCTCTGATGTTTCTTTCTTAACTATCGTCGGTGCCTCTGTCTTCTGAGCAACTGTCTTCTCTACAAGTTTTTCGGTACTTAGTCGGGTCCCACTGATTGCAGGCTTTTTGTCATCTGATTTTTCAGCCGACGAGACATTGACATCAGTTTTTTCACTACTGCACACAATCTTATCAGTGCTTGCTTCCGGAATCGTTTTACTCTCCGGAAGCTGTTGATCTTTAGCGTTTACTGCGTTTGCACCTTTTGCTTCGGTATCTTTGCCCTTCGCATTGGATTTTTCCAATGTTTTATTTGCAGCTTCCGGTCCTTTCAAGGAGGAAGCATCCTTGACCTTGTCCTGTTGCTTCTTCGATTTTTTTTCTGCAGCCACCGTGCTCGTTGTTTCCGTGATGATTGTGTTACTTTCTGTTTGTATTTTTTCCGTAGACTCTGCTGTTTTCACGAGCTCCCGTTCTTTTTCTATTTCGCTTTTCTTCTCTGATGTTCCCTGCTCGTTATCCGACTTGAGCTTCTCTGTGATACCAGAATCTTTACGTTTTTCCGGTTCGCTCTTCGGCGCTTGTTTTGCATTTGTTTTCATGTCAGTTGCTGTCGTCTTCGATTCTTCAATTAATGCTGTACCTTCCACTGGTGTCTTTTTATCGGATTCTGAGACGTTTTTGTTTTTTGCTTTTTTACCTTTGGGCTTTGCGGACGAGTCATCGGCTTGTTTCCCGCCACTTTTTTCTGACACTGTTTTGATCGTCAAAGCAGGCGAGACTTCTTTTTCCTTAACATCTGCTACATTCTGAACTTTTGGTTCTTCCGCCTTTTTGCCTTTTGTAGACAGCTTATCCACTGCTTGCGTAGCGACTGCGTCTTTTGGAGTTTCCGATTTCTCATTAGACTGAGTTCTCTCTTTGTCGACATTACGTTCAGCATTTTTCTCCTGATTAGCCATTTTTGACGGTTTCTTCTCGATCGTGTCACTCGTGCCTTTTTTCTTTGCCTCGGTATCCACTTCCTTTTGACTTTCCGGTTTCTCGTCCGTTGTTAACTTCAACTCGTCTCGTTGCTTTCCCTCATCTTTGCTTTTATTCGCATCTTTATCTTTAGACAATGAAACTTCGCCGCCTCTTTTCTTCCCTCCGGATTTCTTTTCTCTCGGTTCCGAGACATTCTTGGCCCGCCCTGAATCTTTTTTCTCTTTGCCTTCGGTGGCTGGCTTCTCGGTTATGTCTGTTGCGCTTGGTTCAACGTTTTGCTTTTTATCATCTTTGTTTTTTCCACTGTCCAAGTTTTCTTCAGTCGTCGGTTTAGGTCCCGGCAATTTTCCGACTTTGCTATCCAGGATATTCGCGCCTTGTCCTTGTTCCTTATTTTCTTTACCTTTGCCAGCAGTTTTCTTTGCTTTGCTCTCAGCGTGTTGCTTCGGTTGATCTGCCGACTTGTCCAAATCACCGTTCGCTGCGGTTATCACAGTCTGCTTGTCGCTCTTCTGTTTCGCCTCTTCCTTAACTTTGAAAGGCTTCGAAACGTCATTGGGCTCATCTTTTAGCTTACCAACTTCCTTGAGCTTTTCTTTCGGCAATTTAGTTTTCTGCTGCTTGTCCATATCCTCGATTTCCTTGAGAGCTTGATCGATCTCATCGCCTTCGGATTTCTCTTGTTTCTTCTTCTTTTGTCTACGCTTTTTCTCACGACCCGCGTCCGCGGTCGATTCTACCTTCTCGGTGAGTTCGCTCGGTTTCGGAGCTTTCGTCGCCAGGCTCGGTTCCTCGGTAATACGTTCCTTTTCCGTTTCAGGTTTGCCACGAGCGACCGATCGTTCGGTCTGCTTTTTATTGGCTTTCTTCGTGTCTTTCGGTTTATCTTCTCCCTTCTCTTCGCTTCGCTTGGCTTTATCATCTGCTTGAGATTTCTTCTTTGAGTCTTTTTTCTTAATCGTATCCCAATCGCGATCTTTTGGCTTCTTCGGTTGACTCGAGGCTTCGGGGTCTCGCATTGGCAACCTTTTCGCCATTTTAGCTTCCGGTGGTGTAACTTCGTGCGGCGAACGCGATCGTCCTCTGGATGGTTCGGCGGTCAAACTTCTCGTTGGCGATGGAGTTGCACGAGGTGGTAGACCCTGGGAAAGAATTTTGGCGTAGGATATCGATGATCCGCCGGAGGTTTCTGTCGGAGCGTTTCTCTCCGGTAGCTCGACGAGCGGTTGCGTGACCATTTCTTTTTTAACCTGCGGCGTTTCGTCGGTTGGTTCAACGACTGGGACGTTTTTCTCGCTAGTCTCGGAAACGACACGCTGTTCTTTGTGCAGACACGATTCTTGGGCCTGCGAACTAGTTATCGCGGACGCCTGATAAATCATCTCTGTCGTCGAAGGATTCGATCGTTGTTGTTGTGGCTCGAGAATCGGTTCGTGATAAATCTCTGCGCTCGGAAGATAGTTCGTCTGAGTGACGTAATGCTCGTTCGCGTATGTGATGTGTCCATCGTATGGATTGATCGTAACTTGATCGAGCTGTTGTACTTGTTGGTGACCAGGTGCGTAGACGTATGAACCAACTGGGTAAGTGCCCAGTTGGGTATTTATGTAGCCGACTAATTCTGGAATCGGATGAACGTAGTCGTAGATCTCGGTTGGTTGATGACTCGCGACTACATTGGGGTTAATCATTTCGTAATCGGCAAGATGCTCATTGGCCCAGTGTGCAGGCTCCTTCGGAGTCATAGTTGGGACAGCTGCCGGGAGGCAAGCCTGCATTTCCAAAGGCACATGCCTAATATTTTGATAAGTTTGTCTTTGAACGTCCAAGTCGGTGGCAACTTGGATGACCGGTTCCTTGGATTTAACAGTTTTCGTAGGAACTTCCAATTGATTATGTGAACTATCTTCAATCCGTTGAATATCAAGGTCATGGCTAAACTCCGGTTGTTCTCTTCCCGACAGTCGGATCATCTCTCCCATTTCCGGCTGCGTCATGCTCGCAGCCATTGCTTCTTGCATTCGTCCGCGGAGAATATCAGCGTACGATGTAGAGCCCGGCAACCAGATGGGGCTGGGGGATCTTCGGCGGTCATCCTCGACCGGGGCAAGACTCGCTGAAGCGTCAGTGACGGTGAGTTTGCTGGGCGCGATGTTGCAGCTGATTTCTTGACTCGTTTCCTTAGCTTTAGCGACCTGAATCTGCGGGACATTCTTTTTCCCCGATATTTCGTCCTTTCGCGCAGCTTTCGCGGGCTTTCTCGTCGGTGAACGTCCGCGACGGGCTGCACCAGAGTTTTTCGATTTACTACTGCCCCCCGATGGAGAATCTCCAAATATCTTGGCGTCCTTTGACTCTTTAGACTCGCAACGAGCTTTCTCCTGTTTACTCGGCGTTTCTTCGATCGTCTGACTCTTTGGCACGTTAATATTTTCCGTGACACTCGTTACAACCCGCTCGCTCGGTCTTACGCTCACGGGCCGGAGAATTTGAGCATCTTCCTGCGGCAACGAAGGAGAAGGCGCATTCTCTAGTTGGCCAGCTCGATAGGGACTCGATGTTCGAGAGTTTGGACTCGAACGACCTGCGGCAATGTCAGCGTATGATATCTGGCCAAGTTGCCTCGATGCGTTCGTATCAGTCGGTAGCACATAGTACGGGTCCAAAGTGTGAATCTGATCCATCAGGAATCTTGCTCGCTGCCTTCGACTCTCGATCCTTGTCTGCAAGGCCTGTGGCGCGTAATGACACGCAACAGCCAAAGAACATGGACACAATCAATTCGCATTTTTCAATCAGTCACGCGAGGAGGAGGCTTTGTTTATTTGCTTTTTTTTCGGACTTCTATATCGCACCTTTCGGATTAGCGTTTAGCTTTTTATCATGACAATCACTTTTTATGATGAGAAAGATTATTGTGAGGGATGTGGCAGTGATAAGTTGATTTTTTCCTTTCATATTGATCAAACTCTGTGAAAACGCTTTTTTTATTATTATTAATTTTCGCAGTCTCGTTACAAGTTTCAAATAATCAATGATTACACGATATATGATAAGCGCGTGCCCCGAATATTCCTTCTGTGACGAAATTGACGTAAAAGAAAAAAAAAGTTAAGAATATCGATAGAAAACTTGACAAAACTGTAACTCTTGCACTCGCACGAGCCAAGTACGTCACTCAAACTTTACTGAATTTTCTTTGGGGTTTTCTTCTAATTATATAGTGAATTCGTATACATATTATTCGTATAATCTGTGTATAAAAACGACGCGACAGTCTTGATGAAGACGAGGTTCATAGCGTCTCGGATCGCTCTCGAACATCGTGCAAAAGGCGGTTGAGCGGGTTAGGGCTCGACGAATTTTCCACCACGAAGGACCGGGGAACGTCAGAGATAAAGTTTCGTTCTCGAAGCTTTCGGTTACGGGTCGAGGGGATCGAGATCCGGGGTTCCTCGTTGCACCAATAATTTCGAACGTTCCGCGCGCGCTTGAATTTTACTCTGTAACGACTTGATCCTCTCGCGATAAACCTTTTTCCGAAGGGCCCACGAAATTATCATTTTCGTTGTCGAGAACGAGAGGGAGATTGAGAGATTTCGAGAGGGAAGAGCAGAAAGAGAGAGAAAGTGAATGAGCGAATGATGCGAAGAGATTCATGAACGTTTAACGTGACGTTATGATTTTTGTTCGTGGTATGTATTTTTTTGTTCATGTGTGTTTACGGCCGATGAACAAGGACGGCGACGACGAAAATGGAGATTTTTCGAGTGTGTGTGTGTGTGTGTGTGTGTGTGGGATTAATTTCGTAGTAGACCGAGAACAGGGTTACGATTGGATTTTTGTCGGGCAGTGATAAGAAGGAAAGGAAAAAATGTAGCAAATAAAAATTATAAATGAAAAAAAAATGCCAGACGATGAAATAATAGAAAATTAAACTTCGCTCCGTCATATTTAGAAAAATGAAATTTGTTTTTTGTGCAATATTAACGTGGCAGCGACTGCCACCTCCACGCTCCTTAATCATTGTCAATATAGAGCTAACTTGATTATGCCACGTTTGTCGATCGTAATGAATAACCGAGGAAACAAAAATACATACGTTTTTGTAATTTACACACGCCCCATCATTTCGTTTTATCGTGTTTGTGTGTCTGTGTTCGACGTGTTTTAATAATCGAACATCCAATATTTTTGCCTCTGTCGCGACTCATCACCGGACGTAATAGTGACGTTACATATATATATATATATATATATATATATATACGTGTCATATATATATTTTATATTGTTTATATGAATGATCGGTAATAAATTATGAAAAATAATAAATGAACGAAAAATCATCAAATAAATGAGGTACACGTTAACACAAACAAGCAAAATCAAGTAATCTCTGTAAGACGATAATAAAATACCAAACAAACGTACTTAATAGCTAGGAGTGAGAAATCAAGGAGAGATCGATAGAAAGGAAAAGAGATAGAGAGAGAGAGAGAAAGGAGGAGAAAAACCTTAAACCAAGATACCAACCAACACCTTTGTAAGCAATGTACCACCAAGATAGACAATATTCATTATCGAAGTTCATAATTAACAATAGCGAGATTCACATTTTCCATATTTCATGAAAAAAATAATGATTTTAGTCCCCGCTGTTAAAACGTTAGTAGGTTTTCTTATCAGGTTAGAACGAACAAGGAATAAGTTTCGTTTTGTTTTCCATTGGTTACGTTTCCTGGTTATTGATTATTTCGGGTTATGAACACGATTATTGTGTTTGTCGATTGATGATTCTTCCTGTCGTCAATGATAATGGTGTGTGCGTTGCGTGTGTCTTTGGTGCATGTGCTCGTGAGTTCAGCAAGTGATATTAAGCAATGTTAACTTTTTTGTAAGTGAGATATTCATCACGTTTATATTTGTGCACTAAGTTCTTTCCAGTGGCAAATTCCTCGGGAGGCCAATATGAAGTTGGGCCAATGAACTAATTTAAAAAAAAAATTTTTACCAATTTTCATTCAAATTTTCAAGTGGAAAAAAGCGTCCAGTGATTTTTACGGACTTTGCGATTTATGGCTTGATGCACTTTTTAAATTTTTTTTATTGTGGTTGAGCGAATAAATTTGCTGCTGGAATTGAGCGAGTCTTATAAAAATTGTTTCGATGAGTTGGTAAGCCGGAAATGATGGGGAGTCTAAGGTGCAGGTTAATTAGTGAGTATCGCCACTATATGGAAACACCTCGATGAATGAGGTACGAAAAATCATGCGGATAGAGGGAGTTCGGATGAGGAGCTCTCGACTCCTCTCGATCTCCGTCGTTTTCATCAATATATCGGTGCAGGTTTTACGTGGGTCTTAACTTTTTTTTATTACAGTCCCATATATCGGCGAATTAGTTATTTCACACCTACTTCAATTGTTATACTAATTTATGCACACATGTACGCATATATATATTGGAAATATGTGAAACCAATATTGACATATATATATATATGATGGTATAGTAGTGCATAAATATATCGAGAGAGGATTCAAGGGTGACAGGCTTTTGTTTGTTATTGATATTAGAATTTCACACTCTCGCAATCAGGGGATAAAAAAAATGAATGATATATTTTTTGTTTCTTTCTTTTTTCATTAAATTCATCTGCAGATAATTTTTGTTGATCAAACGAGAAATGCGAATTCGCGCCAAACGCGCGGTACATCGTGGTGGTGGTGGTTTTGGATTGGTATCAGAGATGCAAATCAATTGCTGCGTCAGCACAATTGCACGGTGCAGGTGAGAGGACATGTAACTCTTTGAGAAAAAAACGACAAGTTTTTAAAATTGATAACCTACCTGTTGCTCTTGCAAAGCCTTCTCCCTGTCATTGGGAAGATACGTTGGACTGAGCACACTTCTCAGCTGTTGCTCGACCTGTACTATCTGCTGTCGCAGTTGCTGAATCTCCTGTGAATTTTAAAACGAAAAAAAAAAAGGATAGTCGCGATAAGTGTCAAGCTTGTTTTTTCCTGATGGCTCCCAAGCTAACGAGGGACCTTCTTGACGTCGCAGCGATATATTTACATCGAGAGAAAAACTATCAAATCGATTGTTTCCACTTTGCCAATAAATATGTTTGTCTTCATTTATTTACCGCCGAATCAGGCGTTTCTAGTTAAAGAAAAAAATTATGACGACGTAACGTGAAATGTACTCGACCGTGGGAAAATAAGTTTGAATCGAAAAAATGAATTTTCCTTTCGATACGAAAGAATATATCGGTGCAAGCCGAAATGTCGTTTCCTAACCTGTTGGTACTGATCGATCTGTGCGAGACAAGCTTCCAAAGAATTAGTCTGTTTCTTGACGACGTCATTGAGAGTGTTGAGCTCATTGATTATCCCGTCAGCTGTTTCGCTTATGCGGTTATCTCCGCCGATACCAGAACGGAAATGAACTTGAAGCTTTTCCACCGAAATCGATATCTTTGTTTTTTGTATAGCAATGTCGCTTAGCATTTTTTCTCTGATAGCGTGTTGATCGCGCAGCGGTTTCTTCTTATTTTGTGCCGACTCGAGACTCTGTCTCGCCTTCTCCAACCATCCTTTCACATCTTTCATTTTTTTCTCACATTGTTCCCATTCTTCGCTCGTTTCTTGTAGTAAAGCGTTCTGTAATTTGTCGGTTTGTTTTAAAAGAGAATCCAGACGCTTCGAGAGCCGTCACCGACTCCGAGTACAAAATTAAATCACAGAAGGAAAACAGAAATTAAGAATTTTTAATATTACACGATTATTTCGTTGCAATCCTTGAACGATGCTTTCTCGTTGGAAAGAATCGAAGAAGTATTTACATTTCGAAATTAACGCGTCGGGATATCTACGGGGAGGTTTTATCGACATTTATAAGTCCGCAAGTTCTGTTTGATAAAAATAAAACAAACCCTTTCCAATAATTGTCCCTCGACCTGGACCTTGGCCTCTTCGACCTCAGCCAATTTCTCCGGCAAATCACCGACGCTCGTCACTTGCCCAATGCTCTCCAATTCTTTGCCCATGTCGCTGAGATTCTTGTTTACCTGCTTGCAGCTCTTCACCGCGGTCTGTAATCATTTCATCGTTCTTGAGCAAACCGAAAGTGGCGTTCTCCGAGGTAATTGTCGGGTAAATCGTTTGTACGAGGACGAATGTTCCTCAAAATTTCGAAATATGACCTTGATGATGGTAATCCGTCAATGAACGTTTCCATGAGAAGGAATGTCAAGTTTTTTTGACATTTATTTCGGAGCTGAGTCCTCAAAATTCTTCAAAATCTTTCGTGATGCAGTTCACCTTCATCGAGGTTATTAATCGCTCGAAAAGTGCAGAAACATTTGCTTCGTTTTTGTTTTGTAAACGATTTACGCCGAAATTGACCGAAATAGGAAATTTTTGTAGAAACGTCGTGTTGTAATTGCGCGACGTACCGAATAATCGTGTAGCCTCTGTCTGGTTTGCACGAGGCTCGTAAGGGTGAGTGGCTCAGTGAGGAAAACTTTCTTTTCCTCGATCCAAACTTTGACAGCATCGTAAAGAACGAGGAATCTTTGCCAGGCATCCATAATGTCGCCAACTAGTTGTTTCTTCTCGTCGAGCCACGATCTGACTTGTCCGAGTTGTTCAGTCAAATTGGCGATAGTTTTAGCAATCATTTCTTTTTCGTCTTCGTCCCGAGTATTATCGACGATATTTTGGCCATTTTTGGTAAGTCGCTCGAGCCTGTCGGACATGGGTCCAAGCTCGTTCTGTATAAGTCGCAACGATTCGCGCAATCTCGACGGTTCGATCGATCGATCTTGAACTTTGAGCTCGGCTTGTCGTATCCAAGCTTGTAACTCATCAACGTCTCTAGCGTAATCGGTTCTCGTCGTTCTCGCGCGTTTTTGTTCTCTTTGCTTCTCGTCCATCGTTTGTGTCGTATTTTCCGCTGTCAATTCCAATTGTGTCAACTGCTGTGCCAAATCGCTCGGCACCAACTGTTGGCTGGATTGATACCGCGCCTTAGTGCTTCCCGAAAACTTCTTTACCGAATCAACGAGGCTCTCGAGTTTCTTCCCCAATTCCACCAGTTCTTCTTCCACGCGATCCTGATCGGCTCCGTACACGTAAAAATCTTTTATATGATTGTGTGACGATTCCAACAGTAATGTCAGCCGTTTAACTTCGTTCTCGTCGTTGACGAAAGACTCGAGATCCTCGTGAGCTTTTCTCGCTTTATCCCGGAGCGAATCGACGAGCCTGCAAAAATGTTTAATGTGTCGGCACACTTCTCAATCGTTCAAAACCAACTAGTTCCGTATCCATCGCGATCGATGGAAACGAAACTTGTTCACTCTTCCTTATAATTCATCGCACACCGCCATAATAGAATCTTCGAAAAATTCTGCACTACTTGTTGAATTCTCGAGAACAGGATGGGAAGACTTGACTCGATAATCGATCGATTTCCCGATCAAAGTACTTAATGCTGATTCCTAAAAATAAATCTTGCCTGATCAAGCCTATGGACGTTTTCTCTTCGATTTGTGAACGGATATAGAAAGACCCAAAAGGAATTGAAGAGGAAAAAAAATCAAACGAGAATAAGTACGATGAGGCAGAGGATACGAATTTAGAATCGGAAATGCGTGTTGAGTACGTTCACCGCGATATTTCTTTCGTCGTTTTTTTCTCTTTCCCCTTCTCTCTCTCTCTCTCTCTCTCTCTCTCTCTCTCTCTCTCTCTCTTTTCTTCTCTTTCTCTCTTTCTCTCGCTGGCTAGAATCCCAGGCTCCGCGAGATCGAGACTCTCAGCGGAAAGGAGGAAAAGAGAAACAGAGAGAGAGCCAGAGAGAACGTTGGCTAAAAGTAGACAAACTCTTCGTCTCTGTCGTATTAAACCAACTTCTCTGAGGTCCCAAAACTTATGCCATGTTACGAGCTCTTCTATAACATATCTGACAATTCACTTTCGATCTCCATCGTATTAGCCATTGCTTGATCTTCAATCGGAGCCATGACATCGGCGCTGGGTCATAGAAACTACATTAGCGTCAGTCATTCACTAATCCCGCGTTTCATACGATTTTACGCCAATAAGGTCGCGTTCTAAGGATTAAACGATTAAGATTAAATACTCCGATGATTTTTTAAGACAACTCGATAAATACTGGTGCGAAAAAAAGGACCTTGACCTCAATTGTCATTGCATTCAACGAAAGCGAGTAACTTTTAAATAACTTTTATTTATCCGGACAAATCACAGCTAAAAATATTAACCTCCTTTCCTATTTCAAATGCGAGAGAAAAAAGTGATCTTGGATCACATTTGAAGAGGGTAAGTTGCCCTTGGGAATCAAGTTAACTTTAGAAGACAGATCGAATTGGTGAGGAGATTTGGACCGATCGTAGCGCCACCTTCCGGGCGAATGTGAAAGTTTTTTTTTAATCAAGTTTTATCGAAACCTCTGGATAAGTGATTTTTTTGATAGAAAGAAAAAAATCGAGCGAGTTTGAACGAGTTTCCGGAAGTGTGAGCATTGAATTAATCGTGATGTCACGTTTTAAACGCTCGCGGCACACAAGCGAGACGAGACACTTTGAAATCGCGTACCGTGTTTTTCTCGTTCCCTGCCAAAAATAGAATAAAACACGCGACGCTCGTTATTTTGCGCGCTTTGAAATTTTCCTCGTGGAATTTCAGGGATCGGAGAAAGTGTAAAACGTTTATAGATACTGTTGCTGTGTCAATGTCGAGGTTGTTTTTTTTTGTCGACCACTTTGAGCCTTTAAGCTGTGACATCACCGCACTAAACAACTGACAAATTTCAATAATTTTAATCCCGAATTCTCGAACGTAGTGAATCGGAGATTCCAACGATATTTCTTACCCGATCCAACAAAATCACGAATTTGCACCGCGTCGTTCGCTCGGTTCTTCTTTTTAAAAGTCCGTAACTCATCGTACGAGGGTCTAAAAGTTAATTAATTTCGCTGCACACTATCAATGCTTATTATTATTATTTAATCTATGGTGGAAATTAAGTCGAACGCTTTGGAGGGACGTTTTGGAAACCGGTAAATAGTGACTGCCGCGCACGGTATTTACAATCGTTATACCTAAAAATCGGAGCTCGCAGGCAGTCGGAAAAGATTGCCTCCCGGTACAAATTCCTTAGCAGATTCTCAGTTATTATTGTTTCGTTTAAACAGCCAAACTTTCGATATTCCAAGTTGTTGATTCTTCTTTTTGTTTGGTGTGTTTTCTCTCAATACGATCCTTCGTTAATGTAAATTGGATAACAGTATGGCGCGGCACAATCGAGCCAAACAGTAGCGTTCGCGGTTCGTAACGTATTGAAGAGATTTCGTTGGGTTTAGTTTTTTCTGGCAAGACGCCTATTGGCCTCGACGCATGCGGATGGAAAAGCTCTCTTATACTATTTAACTCGGGCCAACACAAGCGCTAGAATCTTTTCAAGAGGAAAGAAAGAGCGAGAGAGACAGCGCAACGAGCAGAAGCTTCACGTGCCTCTCTCGTCTCGAGCGTCGCGACGCCGGCTCTCAAAATCCCAATGCAAGGCAGCACCGCTGACTAAGAATAATATCGCGCGCTCCGCCGCGGACTCACATATCTTTACCTACATCTATCTCTAAAAACCCACTACAAATTTCTAAACCATGACATACAAACAACCGTTCGAAAAAGTTCGTATTAATTGTCAAACGATAAATGTTCGACTGGAATATCAAATTTTTCTCCCGTCAATTGTTCCCGCAAAAAATGTTTTTACGATTTTCATGAAACACCATGAAATGGACGAGTCGGAAAATGACTTTTGACATAATTTGGGATAAGAGTAAAATTTTGTGTGGTGAAAAGAAAAAAAAAGCGAAATTGTTGAATCGAATCCAATGGCAATTATTTAATCGTTGCACAACGTGTAAGTTGGCAAAATATATTTGGCGTAAATTGTCTTGTCAAGAGAGTGAAATTTAGTGGCAGCATTTTTTTTGGCATAATTGTGTTACGTTACGTTTTATATTGTCAAAATGAACGTTGTCAAACAAGAGCGACAAATCCTGGATTGCGAAATGTTGGAATATTCAATCGGGCCAGGGTGTCGTCAGTTTCTCGCTTCACAGTTATATATAGAACTTTTACCGAAGACATTCATATGTATACGTGCATTTAGGCTCGAAAAATCAGCGTGTATATATAAAAACTTCGTCACAGGTTCAGGAGGACAGCGAACCGGCGATTTCACGGATCTAACAATATTCATAAGTTTAAATAATCGGGAGTACTTGTTCGAGTCCTGGAGTCCATAAAACTTCAATTCTTCGGTTGCCTTTTTATGGCAGAATTCTTTTCATTCTCCGTGTGCTCGAGGAATGTCGACTCATGTTGCAAACTTAACAAAAAAAATCGGGCAAACAATAGTCCATTTGTTGTTGTGCACTCCGAATCAGCGATAACGATAAAAAAAAATAATTCGCTAACGGAGATCGATTTGTCGCACGAACGATCTCCAGCTATTGACTGGCTGATGAGGAAAAAATTATCCGAGAGTCCCACTTTTTCGTTTTAATATTGACGAAAAATAATATCCGGTGGTGGGGAATTTTTTCTTTTGGAAACGCAGCTCCGAATGCCATGGCCGTTCGCCTTCGACGAGATCTCGTCAACCGAGAGACAGAGAGAAAGAGAGAAAGAGGAAGAGAGACCGAGACGCGGATTATCGAAAGACCTTCTTTTTGTCGAAGTGACCTAACGACGAGACTTTGTGTTTATACAAATTACGTCATAAGCTCGTTTTGGACGTGACGTTTTGCCACGATGACTGCATTACAATTTTCTTCGTTTCGCTACCGCTTAATCGTAAATAAAAACTATATGGCATACGTTGACTCTCCCCTCGTCCAGTTATTCTAACTTGACACACGTTCACCAAGGTGTAAACTGTTTCAACTGATTTCACTTCGAGTCTATAATGTTTGATGAATTATTTCTAAAGCTCAAGTAAACAAATAGTGTTCGTAATCATTTTTACGGTTTTTTGAAAATGAATTTTTCCAAATTTCCCGTAACGAGTCACGAATGTTTCAAACTGAAATTTCTCTTTCGTTCGGTAATATCCTGTAAATGTAATTTGCAATTCACATGGTAAAAAATGAGATTTTTCGGAAGAATAACTTAAAAATACCTGAAAATTTGTAATAAACAATTCATGTTGTTTTTTTCGTCACTTTTGACGAACAGGATAAAAGCACAAGCTCACACAATACACGGATGCGACATGCATGGCTGCTCTCTAGTCCCTGAACTTGGTTCATTGGCTCTGAATCGTTTCCGGCGAGTTGAAAACTTTCGTTTCGCATTAAATCGCAAATTTTTGCAAATCAAATTGAATTTAATCTGAAATTTGAGTTTTTCTGATAACGCATTATCGAGTAACGTAAAGACCGGTCCGACCCGCTCAAACCAAAGAATTCTCAGGTAAAATAACAGAAGTGAAGAAATTCGAGAAACTCTTAGCCCATTGGGGGAAAGGAAAAATTTGAATTTTCGAAAAATAAGTCTGAAAATTTGGACCAAAAGATTTTCAAGATCGTGTTCAATGGGAGACCGGAAGTGCTTAAAGGACTATGCGACGTAAATTCGCATCCATAGACGCGTCGAGCATTGCCAAATAAAAAGACGCAATAATGAGAAAAAAACATGCATAGGAGGACTCACGCTTCCGCTGATTTCTCGAGTCTGTCGATTCGGTCCTCGAGGTGATGTGCAGGGGTTTCGGCGAAGGCGGTGAGATACGTGAGTACAGGACCGGCGAGTGATCTTACCTCGTCAGTCGCGGGCTGGAGCTTTTCTGCCTCACTGATCAAATCCTGTAACGAAACGAAACAATGCAATTTAGATCAAAGTTCGAACAAAGCGAGTAATTTGGAGGTAGGGATATAGAGAAACGTCGATGTAATGTTTTACATGTTAGGCCTTCCGCCTGACCCTCTCCCACCTCCGAAACTGTGAATATATTTCGTACGCGAGGGTTCGCACGCTATAGCAACACGAAGGCACCTTGCTTTCGTGCCTGGCTGTGCAACTTTGCTTATTTTATTTAGCTAGCCCCTAATTTTCAGCCCCTCCCTCCTCGATTATTCACCCTCAACGTTCCGTCCCCCCCCCCCCCCGCCCCCCGCGATGTGTAAACATCGCAAAGGCAAAGGAACGGCGGTAACAAAAATATCTCCTTCCACAAATACTAGAGGAAAGAGTAAACAAACGGAAAAACTTACGTCCAGTCCTTTGATCGTATCGCGCAGTTGTTGTTTTGATCTCACAACGCTGTCCACGAGTTTGCTGCGCTCTTCGTTGACGTTAACCCGCGTTTCTGTCTGGCTCCATTTCGCCTCCAATTCTTCCCAGTGCCGGGAAAGTAACTCAAGAGCGTCCCGACGTCCCTCGAGACCGGAAACGAGCTCTTGCCATTCGGCGCTCGTTACCGACAACTGCGTCTCAATCGATTTCTTATTCAACGCATCGGCCAATTGCAACACCTCTTGGCCACGCTCGTTCAACAGATCGAGCTCGAATTGTTGGTTCTGAAAAACATTTTTAATATTTTCCAATTTAAAAAATGCGACGAGTGTTTGTGGAAACGAAATTTCAACAAGAACGAATAGATTTTTTGAATAATAACGACTCGATATTTCTTACCTGAATGTCGTTCAAGGCGTGAGTTATTTTTTGAATGTTAAATTGCAATCCGGCTAAGGTTGCGACAGGCTCGTCGGTGAATCTCGTTCTCGCTATAACGGCTCTGACTCGCTCGAGGGTTTGAGTATAATCGCGCCAAGTTTCAGCTCCTTGTTCGAGTCGCGCACGGTGAGATTTCGCGGTATTAAGTGTGTTCTTTAGTAACTGCGTGTGCTGTTGTTGCTCGCCACTCAATTCTTCTTGCTCGGAACTATTGAGCGACGGCCATATCTTATCGGCTGCCTGTTGAATCTGCTGCGACACGAGCTCGCGAATCGACGCTTCGGAACTGAAATATATCTGCAAAAAAAATATATCGAACCGTAAGGGTGTTGCGACATTATTTTTATTTTTAGAGTAAAAAAAAAACAAACATATGTTCCCCATGATTTTGCATGAAATTATTTCCAAAATGTTTAATTTCCAAAATTTATGACAAACTTTTGAAAAAATTTTCCCCTAAAACTGGAAAGCTTGAAAATCGGTACCAGTGGAAAATAAATAAAAACAATGGTAACCTGAAAAAATTTGTAATCGGGGAGTTAGACTGACTGAATCGACGATTGTGTGAAATGTTTTTTTTGTTTTTTTTTTCAATTACCTTGTGTTCTTCCAAATCACTGAGAATATTTTCAAAGTCAAGGCCATCCTTGTCGCTGGCGAGTCGGATATCGGCTTCTCTGACCCAGCTGTGCAATTTGTCGGAAAGGACATTGTAATCGAGACGCATTTGTAAATTATTTTCGAGATAAGTGCCGCGATCGTCGATTTCTCGGGGAAGAGAGGACAGAAGGGAAACAGCTTCGCTGAGCATTTCTTTGAGAGATCCAGGCATGCCTTCCTCATGGCGAACCGATTCTTTGATCTCGCGGATTTTGTCCAAGTATTCGTTGACGTTTGAACAAAGAATTTTGTGTTTTTCAATTTCGGCTTCGACACTTTGAGCGGCGCGCTCGAGCAACGGTCGTGATTTAATTTCTTTCTCCTTGTTTTCGAGCCAATCGAGTATCTCGGCTAATTCTTCGGCCATTCGACGATGTTCGGCGGCTGCGAGCTCGTGCTGTTCACGTTGTGCTTCAACGGCTCGTCTGAGGGTTTGCAACTGTTGTTTCAGGGATTGAAGTTGTTCGGTGACGTTATTCCTGTCGGCTGCTGATCCGTCAGCGGCAATTTGCTGTCCCTTGTCCGTTGCGCTGGCTAAACTCGCTTCGCACTCCTGAATCTTGAGAATGACATCGTCGTAACGTTTTATCTTTTCCTCCGTTGTGCCATCGTGTTTTTCGATGTCGTGGACGATCCCCGTGTACTTTGTGACGAAGGTCATTATTTCAGTGATGAGGGCAAGGAATTGTTGACGTAAAAGCAAAAGCGCTCGTAGACGAGCGATCTGAGCTTCTAATGCTCGAATGAGATCGTCCTGTTGCCCAACGACCCCGTGAAGATCTCCAACGTTCGCGGACTGAAGGTCAGAAAGTTTGCTCTTGTTGTCTTTGAGGTCGCGAAGAATTCTTTCGTAAGCGTCGAGCATGCCCTCGACGTCTTCGACCCTCGAGCCTATCGGTTTGTTCAAATCTTGCAATTCTCTTTGGATGTCTGTCATAAATTGTACAGCTTCGGCGACCCTGGCTGCTGCTTCCTCGGCTTCGGCGATACTCTTCTCCAGAGAGGCTGCGCGCTCGTTTATGATGTCGGCGACACGTCCGTGCGAATCCTTCATACTCTTAAGCTGATCGTTCAGCTCAAGCTTGTCGGCGTCGCTGACGGTGGGCAAAATAGATTTGCCCTGTTGCATTATTTTCTCAACGTCCTCGCCATAAGATTTCGCTTCTTGCTTCAGACGATCATACTTGGCCAGCTGTTCCCGTAGAAGATCAACGCTGGACGTGCGAATTTCTGTAGATGTCGCCGTCTCGGCCTCTTTTATCCATCTCTGACATTTGTCGATTTCGCTTTCGAAGGCTTTCCGGCCTTGGAGCAAATCCACGAGAGAAGCGTGCTTCTCGGCAGCCTCGCGTTTCAATCCCTCGTAATCTTGATTTATCGCGTCCAGGAGAGCTTCGAGTCTTGCGCGATCCTCTTCGTTGCATTCCTTCAGCATATTGTTCGCTTGTTTGAGCACATCGTTCAGGCTCTTTTCGTTGAATTTCTTCACGTCCGCCTCCAGGCCAGCGTGCTGCTTCATATCTTGTTCGACCCTGGCCGCTCTCAACGGCAAGTAACCGCTCAACTTCTTCAAATCATTGTTCTTCGACTTAATCCACAATCTTGCACTCTCCAGGTCAGCCTCGAGCTTTCGTCTCGCATCCGCCGCTGCTGTCGCCCCTGATATTTCCTCTCGCAATATCGAGCACAACTCTGCTTGCTCTCCTCGCAATGCCTTCGTGTCCGATTCCAGTTGCTGCTGCTCGCTCGACTCCAATTCGTTTTGCATATTCCCCACGCGCTTCTCCAGACTGTCGATCACGACGCTCTTTCCTTCGGCTTCCTTCAACATCGCCTGTGCAATCGGAAAAACGTGTCGAAGCATTGGAAAACATCGGATCAATGTAAATTACGAAAACGAATGCGTTGGCTAGATTTTATCATTTTTAATCACGTTCGACAAACTCGCAACATTTTCATTCCCACGCCAAGCCGACCGATTATCCCCGATATATTTTTTTCAGTTTTTCTATAAAAAGACGGTTCGTCGAACAGCGACCGGTGGATGGACAAATAACGAAACGATTCTATTCGAATGAATAGGGAAAACAAATGTTTGTGATGGTTGGAATAAATAATCGGCAGTGGGTCTAGATGATGCTGGAGTTTGCGACGTTGGGATGCAGCGAAAAATATTTATTTTTGAAATTATGCAAATTTTTCGAGCCAATGTTTTTATGGGGCGAAAAAGTGATCATTTAATCGTCTAACTGAATTCTTAATTATAATATGAATAATATTGGTCCGGACAGCAGCCACACAGCCTAAATAATACTAGGACAGTTTGAATGAGAGGAGGAAAAATAATCGGAATTACCTTGAGTGCGGAAACTTTTTCATCAGCTTGTTTGGACTCGAATCCCAAGAATCCAGAAGCTCTGGCCTGCTGTTTCTTTTCGCTGATCCATTCGCGATTGTCCTCGATTTCTTTGCGAGTCGCTTCGATGCCTTGAGCAGTCATGTCCAGGACTTGTGCTTTCCGCTGCAGTTTTTTCCCGACATCGGCATATCTGCGTTCGACGGATTTGATTTGTTCCTCGATCTGTTGAGAATCGAGATTGCTCACAGAGTCCATGACTTGGTCGCCAAGTTTTTTGACCTCGTCGAGACGTCCGGGTCCTTGGGACTCGAATTCGGAGGTGATTTCTTTGACGGCTGTAATTTTTTGTCCAATCGTGAGACCGCTGCCTCGTTCGATGACGTCAATTTTTTTCGACAGCGAGTCGAACCACGATTGGATGTCTTGGACTTGCGATCGATACTTTTGTATGAGATCCTGGGCGGACTGCTTTTCGCCGATCGCTTCGATCAGTTCGCTCTCAAGTTTGTTCAGACCTTCTTCAAGGTCATCGTCTTGTCCGTCATGATGGATCGACAGTTCCGTCATCGCGCGAGTTCGACGCTCACCCACGCTACCCAGAAGTTCGTTCATCGCTTGAAGCTCCGCTTGTGCCGCCTCGGAACGCAATTTCGCCGGACGAGATTTCCACTCGGAGCACAATGCTCGTTGCTGATTGACCCAACTCCTCAGAGCACTTTTCTGACGCGCCTGTTCTTCCAGTTCCCCGACTGATTTCGTTACGTTTGCCAAGTGTGTTTGCATCTGCGCAATTTTTCAAAACATCCAAATAAATATCGAAATGTCAGATCGATCGTCATCACAAATAGTATCGATCTATTCTGAGCTGGGTAAGAAGGCGAACACGATCCGAACAACATTTAAGGTCAACTAAAAAAAACGTTACGTGCAGAACAAACGGCTAGAGTACGTTACAACCTCGGAGTACACACTGGGTCATTTTGACCCGAAAATCATTGCCTGAGAAACATCATTATTCATAAGCACGCAAAGGCAACGGAAATGCCGAAAAAATCTAAAACGTGCCGAATTTTCAATAATCGGCTCAAACACTCGAATCGAATGTTTTCCGAACTCTTGAGATGCTCACAGTAACTGATGAAAGAGTTTCTGATGCCGAGCGGATCGATTTAGTTTCGGGTCAAATTGACCCAGTGTGGCGACTATAGCGTGTCTCTATTTTTAGTACTTTCCATTACATATGCAAGTGCTACAACAGTCCATGCCCAAAACTTGGCTATTGTACGTGAAACGATTTTGTAGGAATGTCAATAATTTTCAATCCTTTTTGAGCCAAAGTCCACTTCCCACTATCCAGCTCTGAACGAACTTACTCGCAAATTAGAAGAAAGAAAAAAAAACAAACAAAAATGCACACCTTATCACACATGTGGCTTAATTTGTCTAAAACACCATGGCGCTCAAGATTATGAAAAAGCGCTCTGAGTCTGCAGTCGGCGTCCTCCTTATCGCTCTGCGTGAAACGAAGCAAAAAAACGTAATGAACGAATAAAAACAAACGAGGCATGCGAGACAAGCAGCTTCACAACTAAACAGCAGTGGCAGGTTTATAGCAATTTGGGATGCCGTGTCGTTAGATCGTGATAAAGATTGGGGCGTCAATGAACAAATTTTCGAATCGAGTGTCGGAGAGAGTTGATTGGAAATTCGAGAATATCTTCTTGAAATATTGGACCAGGCATGTGGTAAGTTTGAAAAATATTGGGAGACAAAAATGGAGGAAAAAAATCAATCAATGGCACGTGTAAAATCCCGACACAACATCCTCGACATGCGGACTCGAGAATGACAGAAAGAAAATAAACCTGATCGATGAGGTCTTCGAGTCGAGTGCGGACTTCGACTTCCCTCGCAGGAATTTGAACGGGTGGGGCATCCAAAGGACTTCCCGGTCTTGAAACGCAAGCGGCAGCGGCTTCGCAGGCTTCGACGGCTTGGGCGAGGCGAGCTTTTTCAGCTTGCAATTTATTGTGCAAAGTACGAGCTCCGTCAAGGCTGTGCTCCGCAGATTCCAGAGTGTCTAGAGGAGCTTCTAACTCACGAGCGATTTCGGGTTCGTAAGAATCCAAATTTTTCATTATACTCTCCAGAGTATTTTCGTATTCCTGGAATTTAGCGAGAGACTCGTCCAGGCGGTTTTTAATTTGTACAGCCGTTCCCAACAGCGAGTTGTAACTGTCCTGAACATTTTGCAGTTGAGTCTCTATGGTTGATCGAATACCAGGATTTACCGAGTTGTAACGGTCTATCTGGGCTTGTCCCTTAGCCTTAAGCTCGTCGAGCTCGTGCTGGTACTTCCCGATCTCCTCGAGCAAAGATTCGTGCTGTTTGATCTGTTGAACCGTTTGTTCCTTGTTCGTTATGTACAGAGAATTGTGAGCCATAAGCTGGAAGGATATTTGCAACAACCACTTCTCCGTGTCTTGCAGAGCAGCGTGGTAACCATTGTATTCGTGCATCTCGTTCTCCACCAACTGTTTTTGCTCTTCAACGAGTTTACCCAAAGCCTTCCATCTTGCTTCGAGGACACTAGCCTCTTCCACAGTCGCATTGTTCTTTGCCCAACCAGACAGTTCCGTTGATTCTTCCATGATCTGATCCAAATCTGACTTTTTGCTGGTAACTTCTTCCTGTACGTGTTTACAACGCTCCATCAAAGTTTTCATCTCGCCAATCTCACCCTTGGTATCAGGCAAATTGGCTATTGCGTTCTCTGTTTCTGAGAGCCACTGCTTGAACCTCTCGTTAGCTTCTGCATGGTCCTCCCATCTGCTCAATATCGATTTTACCTGCGCCTGAACTGTTTTCAGATCAATGCTCAGTTTCTCCCAACTAGAACGCAATTCCGCCATGTCTTGTCGCAATTGCTCTTGCTGCTCAGGCAGAGCCGTATTTATCGCTTTGCCGAATGCATTTTGCAGCGTCGAAAGAAGATGTTGACCTTCCGTGATCCGGGTCGCTACCATCTGCAATGAATGACTCGATTAATAAACGTTGGAACGAGAGGATTTTGGATATTTTGATCGGTGAAGGATGAAAGGATCGAGCGGACTTACTTTGGTAGTTTCCAGCTTGTCCTTGGCCCACGCGAGGTCACCTTGACCCACACAATCTTGAACTGATCCATGGGCGGTCTGCAGCCAATCGACCATCTCTTTCTTGGCCTTGAGGAACTCTGTATGATCGGAAAGATTTTTCTCGACCTTGGAAACGAGGCCTTGGGCTTCGGTCAACAGAGCCGTGTACGTCGATTGCAGCTGAACTGTTTTATCTCTGGCCCAACTGCACGCGCTCATTTCCAACAGAGCCTCGCACTTGTCGTTCAATTCTTCGAGGACAGGCTTTTGTCGTACGGCCTCATCGACTAAATGTTTGCAACGCTCCAAATCCTCCGGTGTTTTGTTTTCCTTGGCCTGCTCGGCGTTGACACGATGTTTGAAATTTTCCAGCCATTTCTTCATCGCGTCTAATGCCGTCGAGAATTGGGACCACATGTTGATACAATTTCCCAAAGTCTTCTGCGACTCTTGGCAATGGGTCTGCAAAGATTTCCAATCCAGTTGCAATTGTCTGACATCTTGCCTTATCGCTTCTTGGCCTTCCGGGCCCGAAGACGAGATTACCGTTTCGCTCAAATCCGAAACTTTCGATATGAGAATCTCGCCCTTTGGCATCGTCGATGCGATCTCGTTGATTTTCTTCTCACGCTCAACCACTTTTTCCCGCTCACCGTGGGTCATGCTGTACTGTTGAATCTCGACCTTTGTCCTTCTCACCCAATCCGCGGCTTCGTTGTACGCTTGTTGATACTTTTCGTGTTCCCCAACTTGGTCCTCGAGATTCTGAGCAAATTAATGTTAAAAAAATAAAATCAAATTATTTTTGCGAATAACTGGGTGAGTAAACAATAACGAAAAAAAACTTACGTTTATTTTTTCTGTCACCAATCGTCTGAGCTCTTCGTACTTTCCGATGGTCGTTTCGTAAGGTCCTTTGGGGATGCTCTGGTCCTCTCGAAGACGCGATTTCAATCGATCGATCGTATCGGCATGACCTTGAATATTTCTCTGAGCCGTCCGATACTTTTCTAGCAAAGCTCGTTTCTCGCTGAGATCGTTGCGATAAACTTCTTCGGGTCTGACCTTGCCCTCGACTTCTTCGATCCAGTCTGTGATGAGTCGATGAAGTTTGTTCAATTCCTCGAGGGCAGTTGCTCTGGCGGCGAGCTTTTGTCTGGCATCTTCAACGTCGGCCAAGAGTTTGTCGAATTCGCTTTTCAGATTCTCCGTGTCTTCTTGTATCTTGGCCGCTCCATTTTGTTCAGTGTTCATGATTACTTTCTCTTTGAGCTCGAGAGCATAGCGAAGCTTGTTCTGTCCCTGTTCGAGAGTTTGACGAATTGCTTTACAAGTGTGCAGCTTGTTATTGACCTCGGGCAATGTCGATGGGATTTCTTTGCACTCGCCGAGCTTGTCTCGCGTCCGTTCGATCCAATCTTGACACTCTTGGTACAGAGTATTGTGCTGTTGGTGTTCCTGTAGGTACAAAAAAAAAAAAAAAAACTTTCAAGGTCAATTCATCGCACGCAGGATATTATTAAGTTTTATACTTGGAGCAAGTTCTCGAGCGAGACTGACCTGGTAGTGAAGCTCCAGACGTCTCATGATTTCCTTGGCAAGGGACAACAACGCGTTGTACTTGGTAGTCAGTTGAGTCACAGCGTTAGAAATTCTCGTGTCCGCGCACGTCTCCAACAACATCTGAGCTTTCATGTTGAGACGATCCAGTTCCTTCTGCCAATCGAAAAGCGTCTGCAAATGCACCTGGAACCTTTCCAACACATTTTTCTTCTCCTCGAGACTGTCCTGCAGTTTATTGAACGGCTGAACCAGCTGCTCAGTTTGCGTGAGCCAATCGGCAGCCTCGGAAAACTGGTCCTCGTATTCTGTCCACTTTACGATTCCAACTTCCAACAAGCTCTTTGTGCTGTTCAGTGAGTCTCTGCGATTGGAATGGAATACATTAGTTTTGCGAATAGGCTTGGGCATGCTCAGTCCACGTATCAGAGACGTTGACATTAATAAATACTTACACATAATTGTCGTACTCTTCTTGCAAGAGGGCAACTTCTTCCTCAATGATTTCTTTGTCCTCGGAATCGGCTATTTGGCACGCAGCATTACCACGTTCGAGAGCTCTTTCGAGTTTTTTCTGTCCATCGGGAAGTTCGCTTTCGAGAACTTTTAATTGGCTGATTTTACTGGCGAGGGATTCTTTGTCGCCGGTTGGTTCGGAGCATTTTCCAAGACGTTCTTTGGCGACTCGTATCCATTGAACGAACTCGTTACCACTGTCGATGAACGCCTGATGCTGTTCTACGGTTTCTTTCTGTTTGGCGTAGAGCTCCTGAGCTTGCTTACTGAGCGTCTCGTATTTAATGGAAATTTCGGTCGCCGGTGTCGCTTGCTGAAGATCCTCGGCTTTGGTAGCGACCGATTGGATCATCGGCTCAAAGGCCACTATGTCCTGGACGATGCTGTTCGTTTGACGAAGATTCGCTTTCCTCTCGCCTATCGCCAAAGAATTCATACCGGCAAGACCCTTGCGAGCTTTCGATACTTTGTGTTCGCACACTTGTTGAAGCTTAGCCTCACGATCGTTGATCCATTGTTGCAGTTGAGAGTACGAAGAGCTGTAATCAGCCCATTGCAATAAACTCGTCTCCAGGTGAACTTTGGTGGTGGATATTTTCTTGACTAAACGTTCCCAATCGTTTTGAATCTCTTTGAGTTGCGTATTGATCTCTTCGCGACCATCCGATCTGGTATTACGTACAACTTTCTCTCCGCAGTTGACAGTAAGGTGGACCAAGTTTTGTCCTTCTTCGCGTTTTCTCAACAACTCCTGAATTTTATCCAACCGATTCTGAAGTTCTTCGCGACTGCTGGACGAAGCAGCTTCGCTTCCTTGTCGTATTATTTGCTTAGCGTTCTCAATCCATTCTCTAGCTTTGCTCAGATTCGCCTCGTACTCTCGATGCTGCGCGAGATTAGTCTCGACCTTGTTCAATACGTCCTTGGCGAGGTTGACTTGGACCTGATAGCGCGAGTTGAGATGGCGCAGTTGATTGTTTATGTAAGTGTCCAAGTGGGAGGAGAGCAAAGCGCTGGCTGTTTTATTGAACTTGTCAATTTGGTCCTGTCCTTTGGTCAAATTTTCCAAAATATCCTTAACCTCTTTGACCTGCTTCTCTTTCTCCTGGACGTTTGGCAATAGGGAATTCTTTTGAGCTTTTATCAGAATGTCAAATTGTTGTAACCAATCGCTCAGTCGCTCATACTCGTCCTTGTAATCTCGCCATTGGCTGACCGTCGATTCTAAATGATCCTTTTGCTGTTGGATGTCGCGGAAGAGACTCTCGAAACTTTCGGTCAAAGCTCTTATGTTGTTTCTTATGACTTCTTGGCCCTGGGGACTCGTGCTCGCGCAGACGACTTGCCCGGTGTGTTGCAAGTGCTCGACCAACAATTCACCTTGAGCTTTTTTGTTCAGCAGACTTTCGAGCGGGGCAACAGCGTTTTCAATGGCCAGTTTGTCGCTCAACGAACGCTGTTTCATCGATGGTATTTTTTCCCGGGCTCTGCTTAACCAAGCGACCAAATCGTCCTCCGCCTCTTTGTACAAACGATGATCTTTGTACTGATCCTCTCGCTCCGAGAGCAACGACTTGATCTTCTCGAACAGGACATCGAATCTGTTGAGAATATCTTGTGCCTGAGAAGCCGCTACACCTTGTTGGCCACTCGCTACCATTTCTCCAACTTTCGCTTTCAAACTATCAACTTCGATATTTTCACAGCGTACTTTCTCCTCCAACGCTTTCATGCGCTCCAGTTGTGACCTTTTCTCTGTCATCGTCGTCTGGAATTGCGATATTTCATTGATCGACGTTTGCATGTATTCGACTGTCTTGTTGATCGATTGAATCTGCTCGAGAAGACCCGCCCACTTGTTTATCGAGTCGTCCAGGTTCGTCTTCGTCTCCAGCATTTTTGAAGCCAATGCGCTCCATTGCTCTTGGAGATTTGCCAAGGCCTCGTTTATCGAACGGTGTCCTGCCGGCGCCGTGTTTGCCAAAACTGTTTGGGCCAACTCGACTATTCCTTGTACCTGAAAAGAGATTTAACGCCGTTACAAATTTCTGGAGCCTCTACATTTCTTTTGGCTCCTCAGGATTTTTATTTCCTCAAAATTCCGCCAATCCACTGATTTCTAGTCCCTCTAATTACCAAGTTTATCATGAGCCTGATCGTACCTTGGCAAATCCATCTTCTTTGTACAAAAGAAGATCCTGAACAATCTCCATTTTGCTCTCCAAATCCTTTTGGTTGCTTGAGCTCAGATCCGAGCAATAATCAATCTTGTCTCGGATTCCCTCAAGCCATCTTGTACACTCGGACAATTGATTGTCAAAGTCTTGATGATTAGTGACGTATTGTTGCCAGCGATTGTTCAGTTCTTTCACTTTGCTCGATATCTGTTGGTATTTAATACCAAGTTCAGGGACATTGGATGCTCGTGACGACACGTTTTTCTGCAGCTGTTGTCCTCGTTCGCTGACGGCATCGATTTCCAACTCTTTTGCTCGTACCTGAGGAATAAATAATAGTTGAATTTTGGGTTGAAAGATCGAAATTATAATTTCGTATGCTTGACAACGACTCACCTCGCCTTGAAGAACTCTGAGACGTTCGAGCTGTTCCTTCTTCTCAGGGAAAGTCGGTTTGAGGTCAACGGCATGGAGTTTAGTGTCAGTGTCGCGAATCCAAATCAAGCATCGTTCCTTCATAGCCTCGAATTCGTTCCACTGAGCCAATTTGTTGTCGAGGGTGTCGATGGTAGTTTTGATGGCGGAGACCAAGCCTTCCCATTCCTGTTGGGACGAATCGATTTGGGATCTGATGTTGACCTGTCCGGATTCGAGGGTGCCGGGAATGACTTTTTCACCAAGTGCACGAATCTGTTGAACACGTGGTTCCTCTTCGGGTAAGCTGAGTTGTAGATTTTTCAAACGATCGAGATTCGTGTGAAGAGAGACTCTTTCGAGTTCGGCGTCGCCCCACATGCTGACGGCGTTGTGAGTGGCATCGAGCCATTCGTGGGTGTCGAGGACAGCCTTGCTGTATTGTTGATGATCGCTCACGATGCCCTCGTAACGTTCGACGAAGCTGTGTAATCGTTTGAGTATCGCAGCGTGTCTTTTCGTCAGTGAATTTAAAATTTTGTCTATTTTTGATGTGCGATCCGGCAGATTATCCGCTTTGTCCGAAAGATCGAACAAGTCTTGTTGATGAGCTTGGACGTCGTGCAAGGAGCTGCGATAAATATGGAGCTGAGCTCTTTTCTCGTCAAGCGTAGTTTTCAACTCGATCTCAATCTTCATCTGATCCTCCATGAGGTCTAGCCACTCGCCGAAGGCCTCGCTCGACTCGTCGAAGCCTGACCAACGGGAGATTTTAACTTGGATCTCACGTTCCGTCGCGGTCACACCGTCATAAAGTGTCTCCAGCGCTTGCTGCAGGTCCAACAATTGCTGACGAATTATTTCGCGACCTTCCGCACCCGTGCTCGGGTATAAACGTTCTCCAGCCTCGACCGTGTTGTTCACCAGTAAAGTCGCCGAAGCTTGCCGCGATATTAGTTCTCTCAACGTTTCCACATTCGCTGCCAACTGCTGTCTCGTCGCTGTCGCGTTCCCTCGCGTCGATTGGTACTGCGATTGCGAGGCTGAAAGCCACTCCGTACATTGCTTGTAACGCTCGAGATAACTCGCGTGATCGGACACCGCTTGTTCACACTTTTTCACGAGCTCCTGCACATCGAAACCGATTTTTCCAACTTATCTTTTTGATACTTGGCGTTGAGACGCTGCTGCCTCTCTAAATATAATCGAATATTGTTCAATTACCTTGGCAGTTGTCTGGATAGATTGGAAGCGTGATGTAACTTGTTGGACACTGGCAGAGAATCTGCTCTCACCGCTAATTTCGATAAGTTCGGCGGAGTCGTCGCTTATCTTGTCGAATTCTGCCTCGTGATGTCGCAGGTTCATGATGAGTGCCTAGAAAAATCAACGCAACGTTTAGGCGAAAGATTCATCGTTGGTTTCAAGAAAAAAAAAAAGCAATTCCTGATACGTTTGTATTTTTGAAAAAATTAACATGCGAGCGTCACTGCAACGTCGGAGTCACAAATAAGCTGCAAAGAGAAACTTAAGAGAGAGAGAGAGGAAGAGGCAGATATAGATGTCGAAGATGCGTGAATGAAATGCGATGGAACTCGATCGTTACTCGCGAGAAAGTGCAACGAAATGTCAGGAATTCTCGCAGTCCCCCTGAAAGTATCGGAAGCTTCAAGCTGTAAAGAAAATTCGACAGGAAATGGAGAGAGAGAGAGAGAGCGAGAGTATGAAACAGAAGAGACAGATGGATAGACGAAGATATGCCATGAACAACCCAAGCCCTTGGTGAATAAATGCTGCGAAAAATTGGCATGATTTCGGACTATTTCGTCGAAGCACCTTCCTGTAATCGACAGGTCGGTTAGTATGATTTTTCGCTCTTGTGATCTATGATCTTACTTGATCCAGATGATCGCCGATGTTGATCAATTCGCTTAGATCCGATGTCCGCGTTTCCATTAATTTTTGTAGTTCCTAAGAAACGTTTTGTTCTTTTCATACGATTTTACGAGCACAATGTATTCAAGAAAAAGCAACAAAGTAGTCATAACGATCATGGGGAATCATCAGGTTCCCAATCGTATTCAAAAGCCTTTCATTAAATTTTAAATTATCCCAAACCAAGAACGTAATTTTTTTTTTTCTTTCAATTCGGCGGATTGTACCTGATATTTTTCGAGCTGCTCTTGCTTCTCTTCGAGGGTGTTTCTCAGCGCATAATTTTTCAGAGATGCCTCAGCTTCCGAGAGCCAGGCTAGCAGTCGCTCCAAAGAATTTTCGTACTCGCTCCATTGCTGAATCCGCTCTTCGATGCTTCGGACAACGTCACCGACTGCAGTTGAAAATTTCTTTTGGTCGAATCTGCAGAAAAAAATTATCTCGTTACCGAATTACCGAGTAAATGTGAAAAAAAAAACAGTTATTTTCAATAAGCTTTTCGATAAGGAACATAATTGAACATTTTTTATTTCGAGAAAGAGTTGTCGATTGAGAAAAAATAAAGACTAGAAATTTCGGAGTAGAAAATGATTAAGTTCTTGCCTCAAATTAGCCAAATCTCTCTGCATGAATTCCTGGGATCTGGGGGGCAATCTTTGAGAACTATGAGCGACATGTTCTTCGAGATGGTTGAGTTTAATGTCGCCCTCGGACTGGCTGTCCTGGATCTCGATGACTTTGGCCAATCGCGCTTGCAAAGTAGCTTTGTTTCCTGTATAATCGCTGTAATTAGCGAGTCTCTCCCATTGTTGTTTTTGATAATCTTGATACGCTTTCTGCAAGTCCTGGAACTGTTGGAATATGTCAACGAGTCCTTCCAGATTGGTTATGCTTTTTTGGGAAGCATCGACGAGTTTCTCGTATCGACTGGAGACCGAGGATACCGTCTCCCGGATGTCGCTTGGCGTTTGTGCTACTTGAGCCAGCGCATTTGCTTTCTCCGATACGGCCTCGACGATCCGTTTGTAAGCCAATATTTCGTGATGCATCGTCTGCGTTGAACAAATTTTCAGAACATCATTATTTGGTTAATTAACAAACTCTCGTTATCGATGAACAAATTTGAAAAATTATTTTATCGTCACATGAGAATTGTTTATAGTGAGAAATTATGACGAACCTTTCCCTTGAGAAGTTTCGATCGTATTTCTTGCAGAGAAGACCAAGCCGTGGAGCTGTCCTTCGTGGCACGTTCCATGTTTTCGAGCCAAGACAAAATTTGTTGCAAGTTGTCCTGATAACTGGTCCATTGTAGAGATTGAGCGTCTTGTTTTTTCTGCTGTTCGTGAATACCTTCAGCAAGATTGTCCCAACGTTCGCGAGCCTTTCTCAACTCTTGGCGAATGGTTTCGCGTCCCTGAGCCGAAGTAGCTGGAAGAATTCTTTCGCCAGCTGCGTTCAAGCTCGTCAATCGATTCTCCGCTTGTTCACGCTCCGCCAAAAGAACTTGAAGTCGCGAGGTTCTCGCCTCGAGATTACCACCGACTTCTTCTTTCTTCAGGGCCACGAGATGCTGCTCCAGGGGCGTCAACCAAACATCGATCGCTCGCAACTTGTCTTCGTAAGCTCGATGCTCATCGACCATACTCTCACAACGATTCAACACTTCCTTGCTCAATACGTGCAACAATTGATACCTGATGAAAAATCGAGAATAATCAATCAATGATTTCGTTTAGAAATTCAATTGGAAGATCGTTCGTTGTTTTCTTTGCCAAAGGTCATTATTTAAATGTTCACAATTATGAAACCTCAACGAATTATCAATAAAAATAAATATTTTTCGTTGCATTTCAACGTTGCAAACTTCAGCATCATAAGATCGATGCAAAATTTGCATTTAAACTAGTTCGTAAATAATAAATATAGGAAATGTACGCACCTGTTGCTTATCTGCGATACCAAAGGCTTGATTCGTTCAACACCGCTCGAATGTAAAAGACTGTGAGATTTGTCGACAAATTCGTCGATCGCTTTTTCAGCTTTCAAAATCGTTTCACGTTTATCTTGGAAAGCACGCAGTCTGGTTTCTTTATCGATGAGAGTAGGCTGCAGTTGTTGATCTCTGAAGGCAGCTTCAATAGTACGGAACCACTTGGTGTGCACGTCCAACTGATCCTCGAAGTCTTGCCACTTTTGCAGAGCTGCATTTTGTTTGGATTCTATGGTTTCTGATGGGGGAAAATAAAAGAGACATTTTGATGGGATGAGTTCGTAATAAATGCTGTGAAATATGTTTACTTCTGTGCGACTTACCGATTTCGCTGAGATGTTGTTGGAGACTGGCTTCGAGAAGATTGACTTCCTTGGTCAGAGCTCCCTGGCCTTTTGGAGCGGTGCTCTTGGCTACAGCATCGACAAACTCTTTGACCTTGAGCATTTGTTCTTTGCCTTGATTCTTTCCAGTTTTAAGTGCTGCCAAGTTGGCCAATCTTCGTGAAATGTCGCTTCGTTCGCCGGTGATGTCGTTGCAATCGATTAATTTATCGCGTTCGGAACTTAACCAATCGCGGAACTTTTTACATTCGAGGTTAAAGCGATGATGTTTGTCCGCACAATCCTCGAGATTCTCGAGCAGATCCTGAGACTTGGCTACGATGTTGTGGAACAATTGTTTGATCGATTGAAGATAAACGTTGAGAGAGGTGTCTTTGGTCTGGTCAACGAGTTGTTGAGCCTTGTCGCACACGGACTCGACCAAGCTCTGATGCGACATTATCTCCTGGTGCATGATCTTGTGGTTTTGTAATTGAGCACGTTTCTCCTCGAGGGTGCATTTGAGCTCTGTGTGCTGATGCATCGCACGTTCGACGTCACGTAGCCAAGCGGTCAATTGTTCTTGTGATAATGAGAATTCGGCGAATTGCATGAGGCACTGATCCAGTTTTTGTGTCGCGTTTTGCAAGTCTTCGCTGAAGCCGTCCCACAGAGTACGAAGATTTCTCAATTGTTGGCGAACGATTTCACGGCCGTCCGGTGAGGTCTGAGCGTACAATTTTTCACCGAGATCGACGACCGATTCGAAACGAGCATTTTCCTTCGTTCTCGTGTCCCCAAGGTCGCGGATATTTTTCTGACGGCTCTGAAGGACCGCGAGGTCGCCGACGATTTCGCTGTGCTTCTTGAGCTCTCCGCGTACGTCATTGATCCAAGCGATGAAATCGTTGTATCGCTCATTGAAAGCGGCGTGCTCTCTGACGAATTGCTCGTATCGAGCGACCGCTTCTTTGGCTTGATTTCTCAGCGCTTGGTATTTCGTTGCTTGCCTCGATATTCTGCTCGCCAATTCTGATTCAGCCTCAATTCCTGCTTCTCTTCGCTCCACCGCCGCGTTAACTTCCGGCGCTTTTGCCGCGATTTCTTCTTCCAGTTTTTTCAGCTTTGTCAGATAAGCTCTCTTCGCTTCCTCGGTGCTCTTCAGACTCTGGTCTTTCACCTGCGACTCAATGTTCTTCGTCCACGCCTCAAGGGCCTCCACAACTCTCTCGAATTCCGCCCATTGATCGAACATTCGATTCAACTTTTCACGCGTCGCTGTACATTGCGATAAGAAATCTTGCCATATTTTTGTCTGCGTCTCAAAACCTTTTACCAACAATGGATGACCCGCGATCGAAGTCTGCTCAAGAATAATATTCAACTGCTGATTGCAGTCCTCGAGTATACGATCTCCCTCGCTTTTTTGCTGCAGGATATTGTCCAGTTGGCAAATTCGCGATTTAGCTGATTCCCGCTCGACCGACAAATCCGCATCGATCAGCGGGCTCGCCTCGTTCACGATCGTACTTATCCAATCTTTCGCCTTGTCAAACGTCTGTAAATACGCTTCGTGATTCGATACATGCTTCTCCGCGATTCCTATACGATCTTCCACGTCCCCAGACAATTTTTCGTAAGCCTCGATCACGCTTGACAGCATCTCGCTCGCTTCGTCGTCCGGCACGTTGCCCACTCTTTCCTGAAGCTGCTCCAGAATATTTCGATGAACACTCACATCTTGAGCTATCGCACGGTACGAGTGCAGCGCGAGCTTTTTCTCTTGGAGACTCGGCAACAGATCTTGTTTGTCACCCAATTTTCCCTGAGCATCGATAAGCCATTGCTTCACCTGGAAATGTCCACAATTATTGCTCAGCACAAAAGAAACAATTATTTCAAATCCGAACAATATTTTTTTAAATATTTATTATTATTAATTTTTTTTATTTTATTATTATCGAAAATGAAACTTTACGCAGAATTTTGCAGCGTAGGAAAAGGAATTTCTGAAGATGTGTTTTTGTTCATTTGCAGTGATTGGAGAAACCGGACCGCCCGGAGACCGACTTGGTGAGTTTTTAAAGAAAAATAATAATTTGTGTTTCACGTACCTGAGAATATTTGTCTTCGAAAGAGGAGCGATGCATCATATCGCTCTCGATTTTCTTGTAAATCAAATTGGCCCAATCGGATACAGCGTCGACGCGATTTCTTAGATTTCTTAGTTCTCCCCTCATCGCTTCTCTGTGTTCGGGCGTGATACGAGGGAAAAGAGCTTCACCAGCTTCGGCAGTTTTGTTCAAGACGGTTTGTCCCATTTCTCGATCGTTGGCGAAAGCTCTGAGTTCTTTGAGTCTCGATTGATAGAAAGTGATTGGTTTCGGTCCGCTGATTCCTTCGAAGCTCTTGAGTTTTTTCTCAGCCTCGTCGATCCAAACTTCCAAGTCTTTGACGTGAGCTTTGTACTCGTCTCTGCCATCCTTGAGTTCTTGCAGTTTTCGCAAATATTGCGACAAGAATTTAATGATTGCCTGGTAACGGGTGTTGAGATGTCCGACGTATTGTCCAACTCGAGATTCTGGACTGACTTTGAGAATCTCACCGCCGAGCGAGGTCAGATCGTTCACTTCGGTCTGATAATCGAGAACGATTTTTTGTAAGTCATCAATC
Organism: Campopleginae sp. 14b; assembly: GCA_030522525.1. Classification (NCBI taxonomy): domain Eukaryota; kingdom Metazoa; phylum Arthropoda; class Insecta; order Hymenoptera; family Ichneumonidae; species Campopleginae sp. 14b. Next base: position 155,108 of record JAPYYS010000090.1, read on the forward strand.
TCCTTTATCTTTGACTCGACTTCGGGTAATTCGACGAGGCACGAACTTTCCGCTCTAATCCGATTTTCCATGTCTTTTAACCACGAAACGACGTTTTCCGAGCCGAGCTCATAGCGTTGCCACAACGCGATGTTGCGTTCGAGCACGGTTTTGATTTTCGCATGGCTCTGCTTGAGGGACTCCAAATCAGCAGCGACTTTGTCACGTTCGAGTCTGAGAGCGACAGTCGTTTCGTTGCTCTCAACCGTTTCCAAAAGACTCAGCGAACCATCGGTGTCGGCCTTCCTAGCCTCGCAATCAATGATTCCAGCTCCAACATCGAGCAGCGATGCCATTTTCACCTCGAGATTGTAACGATCGCTGCTCTCTTCCGGTTCGCACCAAATAACTTTTTCCTTGTGAGTGGCGACCATGCGTTGCAAAGCGCCGAATTTCTCGTGATACAATTTGGTCAGAAAAGCGACGAGAGTGGCGCTGACCTTGTCGGCATGACTGGCTACTCCCTCGCGCCGTTGCTCAAGGGCTTGAAGCTCTTTCGGCAAACTCGACCTTGCTATAGCGGGATAAGCATCACCAGCTTTTCTGATCTTTTCCTCGATTTCTACGAGCTTGCCACGCGATTTTTCCAGCTCTGCTTTGAGCTCTTGACATTTGTTTACACGTCCAAGGATCTTTGTGTTTTCCCCGGTCAAATCGTCACACTTGATTATGTCTTCGCGTATTTTGGACACGGAGTCACTCGACTTTTTCAAATCTTGACGAATCCCTCGCTCAGCCTCGCTCAAACTCGATGTCATCGACTCGAGTTTGTCCGCGGTTTCTCTCACGAGATTGAACTGATCGTCCAGCAACTTGTTAAGGGACTTGAGAGTCGGCATTTCGACGTCGTTGTTTATTTTTACGAGCTGTTCACTTTTCGTAGCGATTCCTTGACGAATGAGTCGATGGGGCGGTAATTCTTCACGATATCTGGCCAATCGGGCTTGTCCATTTTCAGCATCGGTCAGCCGTTCGCAAGCATTGGTAAGCGCTTCGCTCGTGTCGCTGAGCCAACGAGTCAACTCGTACTTGGCTTCTTCAATTTGCTTCCAAATAATAACCTGAGTCTCGTAAGACTGCGTTCTCTCGACGATGCTCGAATAAGTTTCTTGGTACTGGGCTCTGACCTTGGAAAGATCGGCTTCAATGGATTCGGACTTGAAGTTAGGCATGAGCGAGGCTTCCTTGATGATCTGCTGTGCTTTCGAGTCCATTTTGTCCAAAAACTGTTTGCCTTTCTTAAGGACATCGGAGGCTCTCTTATGCTTCTCCAAAGCTGCGCTCGCTTGAGTCACGTCGTTCGGTACGTCTTTACTAGCCAGGCACAAATTCTTCGAGTCCTCCATGAACTTGATCAACTTTTCACGGGCTTCGGTGTACGCTTGCCAATCGGCTTCCATTTCAGCGTATTTTTTCTTTTGCTCGTTCAACAGCTCGTTGACCTTTTCCCAGTTGGCATCGACCGAGGAAACTACAACCTGAACATTGGTCATTGCTTTCTGGTCCTCCTTGACGAGACTGTTGCCTTCGTGATGGAGAAGATCTTTGCCGGGCTCGCGCAGTTTGTGATCGTCGATGAGATCACTGATTTGCTCGACGGCCCGGGCCAACTTTTCGCAGGTGTCAACTTCGTAAGTGATCTGCTGTAAACTGGTTTGCGTACCGACAATCTCTTCGGTTAGTTTTTGTTGCAATTTCCTAAAGTTATCCCATCTCGCTCCCAAGTTCTCGAGCTTGTCGCGCTTCGACGACAATTCTGTGCTCAAAGTAACGGACTTGGCTTCAAGGTCGTTGACCAAGGTGGAAGCTGTGAGGGGCTTACCAAGCTTGTCGCGCATGTGAATGCCCATGGAGCTATCGACGATCGGTATTTGTTCTTTCCAGCCAGCGATTTTTAATTGTACACTTTGCAGTTCACCGGAGAGTCTCTCAAGGTCAGCGATGTTTGGTTTTCTTGCTTCCAGCTGATATTTGCAATGAGACAATTGGGCGGTTGCTTCGTTGTGCCAATTGAGCAGCTCCGACCATTTCTCCAAACACTTTTTCCTCTGCCGCAAATCATCCTCGAGGGATTTATATTTTTCAGCTAGATTTCGATAAATCTCGTCGAGGCTCGCAGCCTCTTGGGGTGAGGCTTGAACCAACAGACGTTTCACTTCCTCATAGATGGCGCTGAAGCTCGATTGCTTTTCCGTGTGTTCCTGAAGGTAAGCATGAACCGCTTGAAGATTCGCATCCACGTTGTCAACGTTGACTTCACTTATTTCTGCTATACTCGATCGTAAACGTGCCATCCAATTTTCAAAATCGGTGATTTTCATGTGGAGCTCTTGACGGGAGAGCAGAGCATCGGAAACAAGATTTATGTGGTGTCTCACCGTATCCGCCAGTTTTCCAACACGAGCTTTCATCTCGGAAACTCGAGCTTTCAATCCTGTCGCTCCTTCGAGAGAAAGTCCGTGACTTATGTGGTCGGAGACTTGAGTCAACGATATCAATTGGGCCTGCCGGTCGGATATTACTTTGTTGAAGTCTTTCAGCTGGTTAAGCTCTTGCTCGAGCTTGCTCGCTTCCGGTGTTTGTACGTTTGGCTCTACCAACGACGCCTTCTCACTCTCGTTCAACCATTCATTGAATTCCTTCGCATCAGTTTCGAAAGTGTTCCACGAAGATACGAGCTTATCAAGTTTTGTTGTTGTCTGCACAGCTACGTCATGAATGGAATTCCATCGAGTATAAACCGCGTCGACCTCGTCCGGAGCTGCAGTCCTTCCCGCAATCTGTTGACTCACCTGAGACAATTCTTGCACTCGGGGAAGACGTTCTTCGCATTGTTTCTCGAAGCTCATCGCGCTTGCTAGCATTTCTCGAGCCTGATTCAACGTCGATGGCTTCGAAGCGATTGTCGTTGCTCGGGAAGCTGCCTGCTCGATCCAAGGCTTCAATTTCTGAATTCCAACCTCGTACTCCTTCCACGTTGCCAGATTCTTCGTCGCCATGTTACGCTGCGATTCGATACTTTCGTTTAACGCACCCACCGATTTTTGCAGTTTTCCTATGTCCTCCCGCAGTTGCCGAGCCTCCGCATTCTCACTGTCACCTGTAAAACAACGTGGAACATATTTTCACATCAAAAGCTTTACGAACCCCAAACTTCTCGGCTTAATAAAAAAAAATGGAGTGATCGAGGAACTGAGCTGCAATTTTTCAAACGCAATGTCTTTTTTCCTTCATTCAAGCAAATTGATGAAAAAAAAATGCAATAAATATTACGAGGGGCACATTTTGTCAACAAAATCTCATCATTTTTGTTACCAAAGCGCAAAATTCTTATACATTATGTGTCAACGAAACTGGGGCAGTTTTGTTTGCAATTGGAAAACCGAATCTCCTCGAAAAATTGCAGCGATCATATTAATCATCAAAGTAATGAATAAAAAATATGTTTCTCGTTGTATATCAACGATGCGAACAACCAACGAGGCTTACCTTTGACGAGATCGTTAGATTCTTCTTCGAGCATCTTAAGGATCGTGATCTTCTCGTAAATCTGTTTTTGCAGGGTTTCAGTTTTTCGGAGTCTGTCTTCGGGCGATATAGCCGAGTCCTGAATGTTGGCGATCGATTGGGGTGCGCTCTGTACCGTCCAAGTGCGTAGTTCAGTGAGCTTCGTCTGGAATTTGCACCAGCGAGTATTGTGCTCTTGGAGGTAGATGACGCGTTGGTGAACAGTCTCGATAACGGTTTGTACTCGTTCCTCGGTTTCGGTGATTTCTTTTTGTAGTATGGATCTTCGTTCCGGAGGAATAATAGCCGCGAGGCTGGAATGCGTGTCACGCAATTTCCGCATCATTTCATCAGCCGATTTTCTCAATGTCAAGCTAAGCTCCTGCTTAGTTTGAAGGTCGGAAGAAACTTGAGCGGCGTCGTGGAAGCCCGTCGTGCCAAATCGACGCAACTCTTGGTTCGCTTGTTCCATAAGCTTTTGAATTTCGTCTCTCTGTTGTTTATAAGTTTCCCATAATTTTTGGGTTCCCTTGAGGCTTTTAAGCGCCTCGATGCTTTGCCCATAAGTGTCGTTCCAACTGTGCTCCAGCTGTTGGACTTCCGATGATACGAAAGTTGGGGCGTGCTGGTCCTTCAGCAAGTCCTTTCCTCGCTGAAGCATGCTCACGATATTGGCTCGTTGTTGCTCCAGTTGACCCAGACGAGTTTCCTGATGGGTCACGGCTTCCTTCAATCGCTCGGGACTTTCTTGACCTCCGTCAGCCACGCTCTGCTCTCGAACTTTGCGTAGAAGCGTACAGACTTCTCGCACTTCCTTTCTGTACGTATAACTCTTCGAGTAAATGTCCGTCTTGGTCATCGTTATCTCGATCGTCGGAATCAAATTCTTGTAACGCGTTATCAATCGTTCGAGATTATGCTGCTCGGTTAGTGCCTCGCGATCCGAACGATTTGACGTCAAACTGTCCAACGTTTGGACCAACCACTTCATCTCTTCTCTCTTGCTGTCCGCCTCGTGACAAACTTTCTGTAAATATGCACCAGCACATTCAATTCCGAGACCGTAAACATAATCACGAAAAAACCAGAGTTTCTCGTCAATCTAAATTGCAAATGAAAATTGTGCACTATCAAAAAGCCATTGTCCTTGGAATATTTGGTCGCGAGTACTTTGGCATTGGGCCAAAACGCTCGCGGCCAATTAGGCCTGAATATTGAAGTTTTCATTATATTCCATCGATTACGATCGCCTTTGGCAATGTGAGTCGAATTCTTCGATACCACATTTTATAATTACCGTTAATGTCTGCATCTATCCGTTCCGCAAGCATTTCAAATATGGATTATCGTAATTAGCTCAGTCGATAACGGCAGCACAAACAAAAACCCTTTTTCTTACCTGGAATATTGTTTTTTCGGACTCGAACTCTTCAAGCGTGTTGACTTCTTTCAGAATCGTTCTGAGAGTGTTGTCGACATGATCCATCCATCTTCCCATTTCATCGAATCTAGGCAAGTAGATTAAATGGAATTAGCTGGTCGAAGTGACAACGAATATTAAGGGAGACAATGAGACAAAACTCTTCATTGTGAATTGACCGTCGCTGTTGAAAAAACGACCAACTTTACACGGATTTTTGTCTTTCATCGTTTTGACCAATAGACAAATATCCGACAAACGTTTTTTAATCAAAATGCAAACGTGCGCGATGAACAAATGTATTTGTCCGGGGTCTTCATTGACAAAGGGTTTTGTCATGATATCACAGTCTTCAACGATTAAATCGGCCAAGACTATGGCCTAAAAAGCCCCGAGTTTTGATACGGAGTGAGTGAATTTTCGAAATTTTCGTCGATCAACATTGGAGGAGTGAAGGAAGATGTGCTAGAAACTCACTTCTTTCTGTAAGCAGCCCATTGTTCGGGGACTTGACGCAATTGTTCACGAAGAGACTCGACTCTCTGTGCTGAATTTTCCCAAAGTTGTTCGGCCCTGTGTGCGGCTTCCGTGAGGCTGTTATCGCTCGGTTTTAATTGTGAATAAGCAGAGCTGATTTTCTTGAGAGTTTGTAGGCAACGTTCGACATCGATAACGACACCTCTGTTGACGAAAAATTCTTTGTTTCGTTCGATGATACTCTCAACGTCGTCGTTCTTGATGAGAGCCTGTTGTTCCGAATTAATTTCAACCTCGATCTCCTTGAGGTATTGCATGAAAGCAACTTCGTCGAGACGAAATTCGAGTCTCATAAGATGTAGCGGAGCAAAGTTCAAAACGTCTCTCCATCGTTTTTGCAGAGCTTCAACGGCCTCGACGATGGGAGCTTGTTGCTCAACCGGAAGTGCGTTGCGCAGGTCTTGTCCGGCGTTTCTTAAATCTTGTATCCAACGTTCGTTGACCTTGCCAAAGAAATTTTTGTGATGTTCTACCGATTGACGATTGTCGATGCGTTTGTCATTGATCAATGACTCCGCGGCGATCAGCCATTCGGATATCTGCCTTTCGCAATCCCGGAATTTGCCCCAACAACGTACAGCCTCTTGAAGACGTTGTTCGGTCAATTGTGAGGCTTGGGAGACTCTTGCAAAACGTTCGTTGAGGGATCTCAGAGCAGCTCCGCCCTCGGCAGTCTCAACATTTGCATGTGCGTCCACAGATTTAACGATGCTCGAAAAAACTTTGTTCTTAGACTCCAGCATTGATTTGTAGTAAAGAGTTCTCGAGAAAAATGCTTTGTGACGATCCAATTGAGCGAGTGCCGGGTCGCGGCCGCTGGCAAGATTGACACTAGCCAGAAGGCGCTCAGCCTCATCGAGCCAGCTTGATATTTCCTTCTGTCCAGCTTCCAGGGACTCTTGCTGCACGAGTAATTGATGGTAGAGATGCAGTTGCATCGGTATCAATGCTCTGACGCGGACAAGGGCCTCTTTCTCTTTCTTCAGCGTATTCATCATCTTGTCAACTTCGTCACGAGATAAATCTTGGATAAGAGTTTGAAACTTTTTGCTGATGTTTTTGAAAAGTTCCTCGATGCTCTCGACTTCCGTGTGCAGGATTTGGAGACGTTCGCCATACGCCTTTATCCTTTCGGTCGATGTTAACTGTGACGTGGAAATTGATGATTCGGCGTTTCTTAGCCAAGTCTGGAGGCTCTCCACTCCGGCCCGATAATCCTTACGATTTCTCAATAGATCACCCGCGTGCATGTACTGTTTAGCCTCTTGGAATAATCTTTCCCATCTGGTCGATAAGTTCTGATAACGATCCCTGAGATGCAAAGCAACTTGTTCGTCCGATGTTGCTATGAGGAAACTGACGCTGTCCGATAATTGTTGATGTTTATCTTTCCACACACTTATGTCCTGGAAGTATTCCATTCTCTCTTCTTCCGGCAGGGCGAGCGCTGGCTCAGCTCGTTCCAACCACGATTCAAATTCGTCCGAGACACTCGACCAACGACGCCAATAAGCTACTACCTCTTCGAGCATGCTCTGCACGCAACGAAGATCCATCGATACGTTCTTCCATTTTTCACCAGTCTCACGCATGAATCGATCGATCTTTATGCCCTCCTCGTGATCTGCAACAATTAGTATTCAATTAATCGATTTAACTTAATTATTTTGATTAAATTATTAATTAATTGAATTTCATTAAAAAATTAATCAATTAAATTCTATACGAAATGACTCGATCAACTTGAATGAGATCGTCAAATGTTTAATTTTTCCGCCTAAATTTGGCGACCACCTCGATATGAATTATTACTTTTTTTTGTACATTTTGAAAACTCACCAACGTCTCCTTCGCGTTTATACTCCTCGACGACTTGTTGCATGTCGAGATAAGCTTTTTGAAATTCCTGGAAAATTCTGTTGCGGGATACGAAGTTTCTGTACTGTTCGAGCATCTGATGAACTTTTTCCTCGGTGCCATATTTAACGCTCCAGCTTTTGAGCTTGGTCTCGACGAGGAAGAGAAAAGCGACGAGACAACATTTGTGCTCGAGGAACTTGAGTTTTATTCGTCTTTTAGCAGCACGAATCGGAAGACTATCAAATCTCGCGGTCATGTTGTCCAATTGTTCCGGAGACGCTTGTCGCGCGAGTGGCGAATTTTTTGCTCGTTTAAACTTTTCCGTCATTTCCGGTAAGTCGAGGAAAAACTTCTTGTGATCCTCGAGCTTGTTCGATATTATTCCGGCCGTTTCCTCCGTCATTTCTGACGGCATATCGTCGTCCGAATTCAAGAGATTTTCGCCCAGTGCCAACCATCGTCCAACCTCGCCCAGTTCACCCGGGAGCGACGAATCCAATAGCCAGAGCCATTTCAGCATCTACGAATCGAGTTATTTTATTCTCTTATTCCAGTGTCAAAAAAATTACTATTTTATTAAGGCAATAATTGGGCAGAGCCGAAAAAGTGGTCAAACAAATTTACGAAGACATCCAAAGTTCATTTTTGATACAATTTTCCCAGAATGGACGAACGCTATGAAACGATCGAATCTAACGGTCCATAAAATCAATAGTTGCAAAGCGAGATACTCAAAATGATAATGCTTGGTAAGGGCTTGATAAACTCACGAGATATTCCATTTTGTTCCAAAGAATCTGTACGTGTGTCCAAGAGTCCCGAGTAATGCTGATCATACTCGCAGTGTCGACCAGACCTTGCAGTTTTTTGTAAACAGCAGCTTTCTCATCGGACTCCATTCGGGCGAGTGTGTACTCCTATGGATTGCAATTGGGATCAACGAATTCGGAATATGAATCTCTTGTATTTTTTATTTATTTGGGAAAAATGAGAAAATGGTGGAATACGAACGGCGAAACTGGCTGGGAAAGCGTTGGCTATGTCCAGTTGATCGAGATGTCTCGTTCGCTCGCTGAGCCATGTGAGAAGGGAGTTGTACTCTTGCTGGACAGCCGCGAATGAATCAGGTCCGGTGGATTTGGGTTCAGGATATTTGTGTAAGAACTGTGCCACGTAGGTCATGATTGATTTCTCATCGGGTTGTGGAACATCGACATCTTCAGGATCGAGAAGTCTCGCTATTCCCAGCTCGACTTCCGCCACTTGGAAAGCTGTCTCGAGACGCGCTCTGTTTGAGGCTTCCCTCATGGCTGCCATGTTCACCAAATTCGCTCTGATCACGTCGATTATCGCTAGGAAAGCGTTTCCGTCTCGCCAGCTCTCGCCAAAATCTCTCACTTGAATTCCAACGTCCCTGTAAACGTGCGAAATAAATTGTTTTACCTTCCCATTGAATTTTCCGCAGGCTCCTCGACAGCTGCATTTTCTTCGGAGCCAATTAATGTTTTTCAAAAAATCTATGCCATCACTCACTTTGGCAGAGCGTTCGTGACCCATTGTAAAAGCGTTTTTCGAGCCCCCTGTTTCCATTTCTCGCTGCTTATGCGTTTCCTCTCACTAGCTGCTGAGCCCTGGGTCCCAAGACTCTCGAGACTGCTCTGACTACCCCAGCTGTGTCCGAGATACTCGAGCGCCCTCGTGTTTTCTTCGATCTAAAAAAAAAAAAAATCGTTTATTTTCATTGCCATTTTTTCAGCAATCTTTCCTACCGAATTCATCGTCAACATCTCACACTAGATCGAATAAGGCAAAACGTAATTGTAGCATGCATACGGTGCTCTTTTATTGTTTTTTCTACCCATTAACGATACTCACCCTCCTTCGATCCTTTGATCGTAGCTTGTTCACAATCGGAATATGCATACGGTTAGCAAAATCGTATTTTTATATTCTTTACCATAAATGGCCACCATTTTTCTTTTTTCATTATGACAAAAACCATCCGAAATAGTTGGCAATGATAAAAAAAACTCGACCTCTCGATAAAACAATAAAATAATTCAGCCAAATATTTATTTCAATAAAAATGTATTAACTTATATTTTCATACTTTTGTACTTTTTTTTTTCGACTAGTGCTTATTACTGCTTTATTGTGTCGTACACGTAGAACCGTTACTCCACAAATTCTCGTCATTATTATTCAAATTTGGACTAGAATTTCAGCCCAAATTTGGCATCTGAATCGAGCTCGATCCAACTTGGTTACTTAAAGGTGTAATAATTTTACTACTCGTGGGTGATATTTCATGTCCCTACGTGACAAGAGCTTCTTACGATCAAGCATCTACTGTTTTTTTAAATATTTTAAAATATGTATTATAAATAATTACAGAGTGCTTTTTGGAAGAAATAGATTTTGAATAATTTTTCGCGATTTAGAACTTGCACTTGTTTCTCATGTATCTTACCTGGAAGTACAGGATTATGGTCCAAATGAGACCAAGTACTACAGGTGGTCGTCCATCGACGAGATCAGATGAGTTTATGTTCACTAATTTGATCTGTAATTAAATAATTACACAATTAATTATACAATCTTGTCCACGTTCCATTTGCTCCAGCTTATCAGATCCAGAAAAAAAACATTTCACAATTTCTTAGGGTTTAGAACAGTGCGAAAAAAATGTTATGTAGTTAAGGATTCTACTCACTTTTTTGCTCTGTAAAAATTGTAACGCCGTATTGGCATTGCTGAGGAAATGTGGTCTCTTCAAATTCCGGCCCCGTTCAACTGGCTGTGACAATAATTTGGGGATTAATATTTACCATTTGGTCATGGAAACGAAATTGTGAAAACCGCCGGTTGCTTTTCCGACCGAGGCCAAAGTTTTTCAACCCATTACGTGGTCATTTTGTTATTCAATTTATTTTTCCGACTAATTATATCTTCTCCTCAGTGCATTTTAATTCCGCGTCAACGAATAATAAGAACGTACCAATTTTTCGCCGGATAAGACTTCGAGTAAAGCCAGAAGTCGTGTGCCATCCTTGAGGTCTTCGATCAGGTCGTCAACTCGAAGAGGTGGAACTCTCTGGTAAATTTGTTTAGCATGTATTTAAAAATCTATTTTTCTTGAATCTTTGGACGACGTATTTAAAATGAGAGCTTGAAAAGTTGACGAGTTTTCGATAAGTCTGCAAGACCGAAGCTCGTGAATCGAGGGCATGCGTGCATTATAGGGAAGAAAGAGTTTTGAAGGATCCGGAAGTTGGAGGGAATCGCGAGCCAGGCACGAGCAGAGGGCGCGCACCAGTTAGCCAAAGTTTTCATCCGGTAAACGCGAGCATCGGATTATCTGAAGTCGTGACGTGGCGCACAATATTATCATCACGATATTCCATAATTCTTAATACTTTTAAACAATTTCAACTTGTATGCGCAAACGAGGGAATAAAAACTAAGCAGACTAATCTTTACGAAGAACTTTTTGAATTCCGAGATGTACTTTCATTCCAAACGGTCGTTGACGTTCGATTGCCCATAGCTTTGATACTCTGGGTCAATTTGACCCTAAATTATTATAAAATTATTTTTCTGGCCATTTATCTCGTTGAATGACTCTGATCCCCGTTCACTTTGCGAGCGTGTGATTCAACGGGAGATAAAATTAATCACGAGTGAGGATGGAATTCGATTCCATTAACTGAATATTTACCTTCGAGAGATACGAGTTTATCCAGTTGACGAAAGTTTTTTTCTGTACTCGTTCCTGCTCGTCTGAAAAATAAAAAATAATCCAAATGATTCGACAATTCCTCCGAGTCCAATATCAGTTTGATAATAAATAATTCAATCAATATCGATTGACACTTCCAATAAAGTGTATAAGCGGAATGATAAGGTATCGTTGGCACGAAGCAAAGTTTCTTCGCGAAAGCCAGCCGGCATGTTTACGGTACCGAAAGCTTGTTATCGTCATATCTTTCTTTTACCGAACGTCCGGGCCACTTGCTTTCTTGCTTGGCGACACTCCTTACTTTTGCTTATAATTTAATTTTTTTTCTTTTATGCTTGTTCAGCAAGGAACATCAAGAGTCATGCATCGTGTGCGTTGCCTCGGCACGACGATAAAAGTCCTTCTTTACAACCGGTTATCTTGACCCGTGCCTCGCCAAATGGAAAATTCTCTCTCTCTCTCTCGGTACGAACCGAGAACGAGAACGTAAAAGCTGTCTGACCTTTTTGGGTCCTTAAAAAAGTGGATAAATATTCGTTATCGAATACGAATTGTTCTTCAGAGAGGTTTCCACAATTTCATCCATCAAAGAGAGAATAAAAAATTTACAAACTTGATCGATTGTCGTTTGGGTTTTTTTATGTGCTACTTTTTTTTTAAATTCATCTTACGAAATGGTTTTCGTGTGGGGAAGGGCAGATACATTGGCAATGGGCTAGTATCGACGTTAAGGATTCACCGAATTGGCGATTTAAATAGAGAGCATAGTCACGAGAGTTTTTGGTGCGACGGAATGGGGTGGAGGGCGATGACGGAAAGTGGAACGCAGCAGTAACACATTTCGCAATTATTTTTGCATCTTTGGTTGCTGCAACTATATACATTCGAATATTTGAACTTTGCGTTTGTGAAATTCAAAAATTCTTGATTCTTGATTCATTTTCCTATTCTAGCTTTACATAAATCGATTAAAAAAATGATTCGAAAAAAAATGCGGGGGCAAAAGGTCAAATTCCGCGACACGTCTGCTCCGACTCTTAACTATTTTCTCTCAAATATTCGCATAAAGCTCAGAGATACGAGAGGCGAAACTCTTTCTGCCGTAAAGCTGGATTTTATTTTTACACGCTTGACGACTCATGCGCGCGTGTTTCTCGGTGCAAGCCCGAAATGCACGCAGCTGCCGTTTTTGTAAAAGAAGGATCGAAAAAAACGAAGCAATCGTGGTGAAATAAAAAATTCACAAAACGATAGTTTCTCGGAAGTTTAAATCTCACGAAACGTGCTTTGAAGCTGCGAGGAAAAGAATCCGTCTTTTTCATCGGTACTGAACTTTATTTCAGGAAAAAAAATTTCTCCGAATCGCGTGCAAACTATATTTGAATGGGAGATGAATTTTCATTATTCATCATACGAATTTTGGCTCCATCTCAAATTACGCAATTTTGGGTCCAACAAAAACGAGTTCGTTCAACCTCTCGCTTCCGATATGATGAAAACTTTTTTCAGGTCAACTCAAAACTTGAATCGCTTACAAAATGGAGAGAAAAAAAAACAGAACCTGAAGAGTCCTTAATTAATTCCATCGCTGGAGATAATAAAAAATGTCCCCATGTTTATAATTAATTTACGATTTTTCTAGCGATGCTTTTAATCCATGCCCAAGGCATACATTTCTTGGAGAACGTTATCGAGTTCACTGACAATAGCTCGGGGCTAGAAAGGATGCTAATAAAGTTTATATCCGCGGAAATGGTATAAAAATCGATTAAAGATGCAAGTCCTTGTACAGAAGGATCGCGTGCGTGTCTCGCGTTGCGTATCCCCAGTGACGGGGAGTCTTTTAGAGTTGAGCTCGACTTCGAGTCACACAACAGGGTACTGTATTCATAGGATGATTTATTTCCAATTTTTTTTTTTCTTTCACTCGGAGCTGCACGATCCCGGTAGTACCGGCACGCCACCATCACTATTTCTCCTATGCTCGTTCCCTTGCTACGTGAACTTTGTGTAAATCAGATGCTCCCACAGATGAGAAATAAAAATTGAGAAATTCGTGACTCAATGCCCTCGCGACACTCGTCAAGTATCTTCACAAAACCAATGCAAGAATATGCGAGAAAGTGCCAGAGGCGAGAACTCTTCAGCATTTCACAGGGTGAGATGTCGGTCATCATCACTTTTTTCTGATCCAGATCTCCCCATAGTAGAAGAGCCTCCCACTATTTCTTAGATTTTGCCCTTTTTTTGAATAATTCTGCTGGCCAAACGTCGACGTAGCGCAGTTATCGAAAATATCTAGAAATTTTTGGAGGCATCATCCTGTTCAAGCAATGACGTTGCATCGTTGGAATGCAACGAAATTCGTTTTTTTTCTCTTTGCCAAAGCTCATTATTTTAATTAAAAATTTAATTGTGACGATAAAATGATCCATTTTTGTCCCCATAAAAATATATCGGCTCGAAAAATTTGCCTAATTTAAAAAATTTAACAAATTATTAATAATAATAAATATTTTTCGTTACATTCCAACTTTTGAAACTTCGGCATTATTTCGAGCTAGGATTCGTCACGGTACAATAGTTAATTGTTCGAGAAGTTAGCATCCAATATTTTAAGATGGTGTCGAGAAATCTTTGAGAGTGTCAGTGAAAAAAATAAAATAACGCTGAATATTAAATAATTGTGAAGGAAGAGCTCTGTTGCTAAGAGTGAATTAACGCAAGTCTCAAGGTCCCGTATCCTTCGGGACGAAAATCTCGTGGGTGGAATTATTGCAGGCGTCTCTCACACGCCTACGACGGAACCGGATTCGTGTGTAGGCGAAAGAGGGCAAGAAAGTTCTTTTACTCGACTTGGACAACGGTTTATCCCGGGTCGAAATTTGCAACGAAAAAAAAAAGAATACTGAGCGTTCTGAACAATTCAAAATCAAGCCCTTATCGCGTAAGCGAAACAGGGAAAAGGGAAGTAAAACGGAGGAAGGAATAATTGTGGCTCGAATGAGACCGATTAAGCTTTCAAACCAGAGATCGAATTAAAAGACTGGAAAGAGTTTTAAAAAGTTAATGAAAGTTGGCAATACCGAGCACTAGACTAGAGTCCAGGACCAATGGCGTGTCTACTAGAAAAATCAATTTTCCGTAACTTTGCGTATGCGAAGCAAGTCGTTAAAACTATAACTGTCATAACGCCGTTAATAGTTAAAAAAAAAAACTCTCATCGTGTCGCTCGTTGAAAAACTTGTCATTCGGTAAACGACGCACTCTCTCGTTTTTTTTTTTTAATTTTATTCTCAACGTATGGAAGAGAGTTTGTTTGAAAAACTAGATGAACCGATCGAAATGAGCTTCCACATAAATTTACGTACAACAAAACATACAAACGACGCACGAACGTTCGCGCGAGTTTCACAGTCAACGAACAATTAGACCCAATTGTCGCGTCTCGTCTCGTACCGGTTAGCAAGTTTGCGCTTAACTTCTGAAATGCTGATGAAATCTTGAGAGATGCAAGTGTTACATTTTTTTCACGCCTCGATCGAAGTGCTACAAATTTTTTTTTTTTTTCAAAACTGTAAACACGTGATTACGCTTGGGAAGTTTAATGAAAATTCTTCTTTTTCGATTTAAAGATTCTCGACTGGAATCTCTTTGATTGAGGATTCTGGAGATGGCGTGAATTACGTATATAAATGGTGCCGGAGGTTCGCTTACAAAACGTCCTCGTGCCTATAATCTCGTATTTTTAGATCCACCGGTTTCTCCCACTCGTAAAACGAAATGAAATAAAAAAGAAAGAAGAGCATAAAAAATAACGAGAAAAAATACGAGAGTAGAGGTTGACCGAGAGGGAATGTCGATGAGAAAGGGGACAGACGTACAAAAAACGAGTCAGACTGCATGAAGTTGAGAGAAAGAGAGGCAACAAGAGACACCGCTGGAGTGTAACGAGAAATATATACGGAATTCGAGGTGAAAAAAGATGAACTGTGCCGAGAGAAAGAGGAAGAAACAGAAATGGCGGCAGACGCATAAACCTCAATGCCACGTATAGTGGGACAAAGTTGTTCTATTCGTTGGAGGATGAGATCAGCAAGCGCGAGTTTATTCCATACGAGATTTCTTCGGCGATCTTTTTTAATCGAGGAAAACTCATCCCCCATATGTGCTGGACCATTACGAGCTATTCTTATCGTCCATATCGTTGTTATTCGTTCGAACATTATTCCAAAGTCACACGTGTGTGACGTACGACACGATAAAAAGTGGTGTCGTAATTTCCATCGAAATTAGGTCAACTTCCTTACGATTTTGCCGCTCCAAGACAAATGCACGGACATTTTTTTATATTTTTCTTGCGCGACCTTCTCGAACGATGGTTTCTCATGAGATCCGAGAATCATCGACGGTCCAGACGTGCGATATCCGTGACGAATCCAATATCTCAGCACACGCGTCCTTGCGAAAGCCCATATCATGCTTCGTATTAATTACCGTCCTCGTGGTCGACTGTCTCGACTGTGGCAACGACACTTAATCGCCCCTCCCCCCTTCCCATCCTCCTGCTCGCTTTCTATTCACGCCTAATCCGTTCTCGAATCACGCACGCTACACCACATACGCTGATACATCTTGAGATAGTATTAGATAATTATCGTCCGAGTCTTCCGATCACACTATTGACCAGGAATAATACCCTTACATAATTCTATTCATACACTTCCCGAGATGAATGGGATTAATGTCCGCTGCGATGGACCCTGTTCACTTGGCGCAAATTTCACGTTGTTTATCTTCATTTTTTTTCTCTCCTCCAATCCAAAAAACGTTTGGATTCTCACCACCGGAATTGGGCATAGAAATTTCACTCCAGAAACACTTGAAATTGCATATTGTAACCTTATCGATTCCACTCTCGCGAAATAATGTAATTATCGTGTAATCGACCAGTTTCACGTTGAATTTGATGTTTGCATATTTTCTTGCGATCGCGTCGTGGCGTGGAATATATATTTATGTTTGTTCAGGTGATTCAAACTCCCGAAAAATTCAAATCTCACGATCATTTACTAGACCTCACAAAAAGCAGTTTGTTGTAAAACTCTTCACTTA